>KK116935.1:215166-225342 GCA_000611955.2 Stegodyphus mimosarum
TATATATTCTTAAGCCTATAGAGTAGTCTCCTATGTGATGAGCTTTTACCAAAAACATGAAATACATTTTCTCACTCTCTCTAGATAGAAACCTGAGTTTATGTTTTCCGGTGATTTTCAGTCTTATGAACTGCGCGAGAATATAATCATGATGCGGCTATAAACAATTGAGACTTTCACCTGACGACTATTGCTCATGGGAATACATAAACTGCCATGCTTGCCAAAAACAATGATTTCAAGTCTTAAAAAGGATGTTATTAAAACCCTTAAGGTAGTTGAGGAGTCGTGCTGCAGACGCCCTTAATGTAGAGTGAAATAGAATATATCTGAATATAAGTGGAGGATGTTTTCTATAATTTTTGTAAATAGTGCTATATCCCCAGGTATTATGGTCCGACGCACGAAGAATGTGTTACTAAAAGTGACTAATTTTTCTTTGTGTACTACCTAACAAAACATACTGTGTCATACATAATAGCTATATAATAAATTATAAGTCGTAAAAATATAGATATTGATTTTAAACAATACGGATTTCCCTGAAGGGCTTCCTTCTCTATTAAATTAACCTTGAGACATTTTTATATTTTATAGAGCATCATAAAGCATCTTAAATATTGTTAGGAGGATGAATAAAAAATGAATGCACATCGAAAAAAAATATCTCTTGGTTCAAGACAAAATGCCTTTAAACTGAAAATTATATTTTGAAGGAAAGGCAGTTCTGCGTTTTTTCTTCTTTTTTGATATGGTGGTGTTTTCGATAAGCGAACTGAATGATTTTTACGTAATTAAACATAATATAAACGTATATTAAATTTTTTGATAATTCGACAGTCTTTAACTGGAATTAGTTGAAACAATCGAATTCATTGAATAGAAGAAACTTATCCGGAATGATAATCAAAATATTTTCTTTATATTTCTTTCTCTGTAATTTAAAATTAGCTATTACATCAAAAACATGATATAAACTTCCCTTGTAAAGTAAATGTTTAGTCATTTGCACAATCGTGATGTTCTGAGTTATTTCATCATCTGCACAAGAAACTGCTCTCTTGTTTTTAGAGTATTTTAATGAATATTTTAGATTATTGTCATTTATTTCATATTCATTTATTTTTGTCTTTTTATGTGTTTATTTGAAATAAGGCATTTATTTCTACACTATTATGTGTTTAAATAAACACTATTATGTGTTTATTTGAAATAAGGCAAAACTCACCTGTTTGATACTCCGTATGTTTATTACGTGTTTTAAATCATTTAATATACTTTGTCAAAGATATACAATGTCTCAAAAATTCTTTTTTACTACTATTTTTTGGCATGCTTTTATGTAATATTTCCGCTAATGAAATCAAAGGTAATATTACCTAATAAAAACATTATTAGCTTTTATTATCACTTTGAAGTGAATATCTACCTTCCAGTGTTCTGTCTGAACCATTAGATTTCCGGGACCATAAGATTTTCTATTCTGCATAATTTTTAAAAACCAATTTGGATATATCAAACATTGCAATCTTAGCTTACATTTTTTTTGGTTTTACTAAAAAATTCTAAAATAAAATATAATTTAAAAAACTGAAAAACATGCTTTATTAAGATATCTCACTACAAAAATAAATCATTTTCATTACCAAGATTTCAAAACGTTTAAAGTATCAAAAAAATGCTAAAAACATTATTTTTTTTAACTTTTAAACGTAACACGCGGATTGAAAAACGTGCAGACAAACTTTTACATCGTTTAACTTATCGTTATGAAACTTTCAACACTTAAGTCTATACAACGACAATCATTTTAAAATATAAATCCTGTTATATAGTTTAAGTTTCAAGAGATAAGTTACATTTTATAGCCTATAACCTTTTTCTAATATATCAAAAATACTTCTTGAAAATTTCATGATGACCGGTTAAGTAATTAAGGCGTGAAAGCGTAACAAACAAACAAACAAACTCACATTCGCATTTATAATATTAGGATTACTATATGAGGGAATTAATTTATTGCAAACCTTGCGCTCAAATGATCCATTGAGTAAATGTGCAGTTATGTTTTGAATAATTGAATCTTTATTGAGTAAATGTACATACAAATAAAAGGGATATTTCCAGGGGGTGTTTAGGATATTTCCAGGACAGTCTGACTGATTAAATGCTTCATTTCATTTCTTCCTTTCAGCACCTTCTCATAGTAACACTTAACATAAGAAGAAGATTAAAAAAAACTGCAGTATTATCTTGATATACAGATTTCAGCTTAACGTTCGAAACAGTTTTAAACTAAGCATTTATGTTGGGCCTGCTGGTTTAAGAATTATTCCTCCAAAATTAGAGATACAAAGTTTTAAAATGTGCTCTTCAAACCCGCGGAGTTTGATACGAAGAAACACATTTGGTACGACATTATTTCATTGTACAATGTATATACTATTGTACTTAAATAACCGATCCGTCGAGAAAATTGAAAATGACATACTAATAGAAAATTATGAAACTTATTAAGTCTGTCACATTTTATCGTAAAGCATTCAATTTCTTGTATTTTTATTTTTTTCATAAAGAGTATAAAACGTTCTCAACAGTACGTATAGGTTAGGTTAGGTTATTCAATTATGGCAAAGCACACGAGGGCTATCTGCCTAAGAGGAGGGATGCCTTCGTGGAGGACTTTCTAAGGGAAACTGGCTCGACCACGAAAACGCCCATGCAGACATTGCCAAAATATGAGTATTTTCATCATATAAAACACTTCTGTATTTTTACTGTACTTCTTCTTTCCTGGAATTATTGTAACGTAATTAATTTATTTCTCAACTCAAGTTGAAAGTGATACCGAAATTTTGAAATTAAACATCCCCCCATCAACTTATTTTTTTGTACGGGAGTCAAACGTTTTATAATTTTACGTTTTCATACTTCAGTATAAAAATTTCCGAAATGTAAATATAGTAACTGGAAGACCGAATTAAAAGTCAGATTTCGTTATTTGTACAAAATTAATCTTTTTTAAATACAGTACTGCCGAACTTCATCATTTAAACACTTCTGTATTTCCTCTTACACTTCATTTAAAACTTCTTTCCTCTTTTTAACTTCATTAACCAGTTTCCAAAGGCAAGTTGAAAATGACACAAAAAAAATTCAAATTTTGTTGAAATTAAATATATAGGTCAATTTCAAAATTAAATATATCGGTCAATTTCGTCATTTAAAACATTTCTGTAATTGAAACTCGATGACACGATCAATGATTGCAAAAATAAAGGTCGGATATGGCTTTTTAAGCCCGGTGAGAGGGTACGTATACGGAATGATGATGATGTAGAAATGTTGGAAAGCTGCTTGCGTAGATGTTTCACAATGATAGTATCAAATGTGGCAGCCGAGGAAGAAAGCGGATAGGAAAAGAAGCAGCATGTCTTAATGGCAAGAGAGCTAGAAGCAAAACTGAGCAGTTATCCAATATGGCAGCCTATTAAGAGAAAGTTTTGGTTTAAGTTCCCAATTTACTACGTCATGAACGTTATGCAAGTCATGTGATGTAGACTGATCTAGAAAGGCAGCAGTGCGGAAAAACGCATTACGCTTTTTAGAATAGAGAGGGGAAATGTAGGGGCTATTGCTTTGCTTTTCATATTTTTTATCTTACATATATATATGTATATGTCTAATTACTGAATTAATTTCTTTTTTTCTCTTTTCCTTTTTATTTCTAATTATATACGTTTAGGTTTTGATACTTTAATGACTTAGTTGATTGGAATTTTGTTGATTTCAAATTGTAATTCCTAATTTTTTTCTTAATTGGCATTGATGTGCCATGACGATGTGATGTAGTCGTAGCTCAAAGTAACAGTCTATAAGTTTAAAGAAACAGGATCCATTTATTATTTTTCGTGAAAAAAAGCTCTTACAAAATTCATATCCTCGGAGTAAATAAAAAAGAACAACTAATCAATTTTCTATTGAAGTTTACTCCATCGTTACATTAATGAAAAGACCCCCCGATAGTCTAGTCTAGTCTGGACAACTATTGCTGCGATATTGCCACCTCTGATTTCCCGTAGGTATGTATTAGATATAACCGGGTCTGGCTAATTGCTAGGCTTACGCCCAATTTCGAGGCTTTCTTGAGACCCCAGAGGGCATACCAAAAGCGTCCTACTTGTCTTACCGTTCTATCACCCATTTCAGCCGACTTTCGGTTGGCCATAAATTTTGAGTACCCCTTTCCACACAGACACTATATACTTACGAGCATTCATGTCGAACTCGGCCGCATCGATACGGCAGTCACTGTCACTAGCCATTATACTGTCTGGACGGCTTTTTGAGCAATGTTCTTTCCGGGATTCGAGCTCCTGACCTCCCGAATACTCCTCAAACGTACTTCCAGTTACATCACGAAGGCATGAGGAAAGGTAGGAGAAAATATTTTATATCTCTCTTTTTCTCTATGCATATGTGTATGATGCTTTCATAGGAGTATTGATCAGAAATGTGAGAGAGACGAAACGCGGTCAGAAGGAATTATTGGTGATTTTATGGAAAGAGAGTAATTCCCAATGAAAAGTCAGGATCTTTCTATGGAATCGGCAACAATTTTTCTGGTAAAATATTTTTAATGTTTGTAATACGTTTTTTATACTTAAAAATTTTTCATTAAATTTAATACATATCACAGTTTTTGCTTTCCACAATGGGAATTCATTTCACACAATTCAATTCAATCACAATTCACAAACCTTTATTAAGTTTTACTTTTTTCAAAATCTCCCATTTTAATAAGTCTTCAATTAAAATTAATATTTTCTTATCATTTCCTGGGAGATAATCAAATTCAGTTATTGAATTTAATTATTAATATATACATTGCGAAATATTATATTATAATATTTCGAATATTTAATGATAAAATATATTATTAATAAATACGAAATATAAAGCAATTAAAAAATTAATGCATTTGCTCGCTGAAAACAGCAAAAAGTAATGGTAATAAAATCCAATCAATTCTTAAAATAAATTTCATATTTAATTCGGAATAAAGCACACGAAGGGAAAAGAATGGAAGTACAGTGGCAAACTGTATGATAGGCGAAAAAAAATGCCGGTTCAAACCATATAAATACAAGCAATCTGACACCAGAAAAACAAATGAAAATTCGAATCGATAGAGGTCGAAAAGAATACTTATGTAAACTGAAGACATTTCCTGCGAATAATGCTGCTAAGATTTAATTTGTAAACATGGATTAATTCAAAATTAAAACTAAACCGGCAAGTTTACTCCATTTATAATTTGCAGTGCTATTAATTTGCTCAATTGCTATTTTATTGCTCATTCTGTTACTTGTTTTTATTCTGCCTATTTAGCTTTAACTTAATTTATACTATATTTAAAATGACTGTTTTCATTTTGTAAAAGAAAATTTTTTTCATTTTGCAATTTTTTATGACTTTCTAAAATAATTTTGCATGAATTTACATCTTTTGGAAGGAGTTGACTAGGAAACCAAAAGAACATGCGGAGCGAGAATAAAACAAAACGGTATTCTAGGTTTAGTTTATTAATTAAAAATTATTTTCTGCAACTATTCGCACATCTCGTACTTTATTTTGAAATTGCTCAAGCAGCCAAAAGCTGTAGCAAATATGCATACTACTCCTAAAGAAATATTGCAGCGAAAACCTGTTTTACATTCCTGACAGCTATAATACCATCAAAATCTGTTGGTCATTTATTATGTCATTTTGCGTCTTATAAAGCGGAGAAAAATTTTACCGCCGGCTAATAATAATTTTTCGAATTTAAAGCGACTTTCCGCGAAAATGCCCTTAAAATTCTATTTTTATGTGTCTGTTAAAAACAGCTTAACTCCTAAAATCAGCCCGATATTTTAAAAATGCTCGTTTCCATGGTGATGGGTTTTACTGCAGGGTAGTTCCCATGTTAAAAACAGTTTTCCTGATTTAGTGCAAATGATTGATCTAATCACAACCGAGAAAATGACGCTGTAAAATGTTAGAGAAAACTCGAAGTAGAATTTTATGTTAAAAACATTCTCTAAGAAACTTATATTAGTGCAAATATTTGTAAATGCAGCTGAAGGCAGATTTTTATGAATATTGCCGATTTTTGTTTATTTTTAGAGTTATTTCACATTCATTATCTTGAATCTTATGCATTGTATATTTGTAATGGTTCCAAAACACTAATTTTAATATTTATTCATCAGTTTTATATTATTTGCACCCGTTCTCTTTGTGGAAAACAATTTTTTAACGTTGTTCTTGTTTTTTTAATTTAATGTCTTTTATACGTATCTTCGTCTGCGAAGAAAATTCTCAGAATTTTACTCTTTGTGGTATAGGATAGGAAAAATATCTTTTAAATGAAATCTGTATAACCATGTTTTAACATAATGTTTTTACTTTTCTTGACGAATTTTCAAAAACTACTCGTTTTTTTATTATTTGACTTCCATTATTTTAAAACTTCAACATCGAAAATTTCATATTGTAAAACTTTCTTTGCCGTCTGTTAAAATCAAAATGATAAAAAAAATATTAAATGGGCGATTTAACCAACTTTTTTAAAAATGTTCTGCCATAAGAAGCAAAAGGGGATATTTTAATTCTACCTTGGGTATTGGTTGGAAAGATAGTTTCAAGGTTATGATGTCATTACAGCACGCTATGTTTCTTGAGTTCACACAAATTTCTTTAACATTGAATTTATTTATTTATTTATTCTCCTCCTCTTGCTACAAATAATGTCTTTCAAAGGTTAATCATATTATAGAAGTCACCTACCATTCTGTAAGTGTTATTTTCCTCCCTTTAATTTTATGGATAGATACAAATTTACTATACATTTCCTTTTATGAATCTAAAAAAAATAGTTTAAAGATTAATCCAAGTTAAAATTGTTTCCAATGAAATTTACCATACCTTTTTAATTTTTCATATTTTATAACATTCTATACATTTTAAAAGGTAATTTTTTTAATTTTACTGTGATAGGATGCATCTGTTATAAAGATTTAAAACTCTTAAAAGTTATAATGCCAACTCTTCACCTTCTTTTAAAATAACTATGCTAAAAATATATTAGTTCGCCTTTCTTTTTATAAACTTTGTTTTTTGACGTTTGTCCCTATGGTCAGAATTTTGTCATCGATTTTAAACTATTTGTTAATAGAATACCGATTTCAAATTTCGCACCCACTTTCATTGTGGAGACAATGCAATGTGATAAAGCGTTTTGAAATTTGAATAAAAAGCAAGAATTTTACTCTTTACACTATCAGAGGGAGAAAAGTTTTCAGATGAAGTATGCATGAAATGGTTAACATAATTTTTAAAAATTGTGACAAGATTTAGCGACCAAAACCCAGACAAGAGGGAGAAAACATCTTGAAATTCTTGAATGATACGTTCAGCAGCATTCCTCTGTTCGTCGCGTAATTGTACATTCTGCCATGATGCTCTCTGAAGACACGAATTCCGGAGGTTTACTGTTTTGTTTACGCTGGCCACTGGAGTATATGCTGTAACTCCTTTCCTAATGATTTTCAATTTATCACTGACATTAGCAAGTCTCACTTTAATAACTCTCCTCGATAATTCGACGACTACCGAGGCTACTAGTACTTCTCGCGGAGTGTTACAGTTTATGGGATATTCCTTTACACCGTACGGTAAATTCTGTTTTCGGCTATGGATCCAGGTAGTTGAAATTCTGTTCTTGCCGGTATTGTGATATCGTCCTCAGCTAACATTTCGTGCATAGCTTTAACACTTTTATCATTAGTTTCGAATAGGGCTATGTCCTCAGAGGCAAAATGTAGTTCATTGTTTTTAAATTCCAAGGAAAGAATGTATTTCCTTATAAGGTCCTATCCGAATATGCAAGGATCTGTAATCTCTGCCACATATGCCGAGTGATGGCAGGCGACACTTCCAGACATGTACGTACTGCTTAATTTTTCCTCGATGTCGATCTTCTCGCCGGACACAGTCTGAAAGAAAGAGCAAGGCGGCGTCCAGATGAGTTTATCTGCCCCTTGTTGAGCCAAATCTTTTCGGATGAGGGTAAAGTTGGCTCCTGTATCAAAGGTCATATTCCAGAAAACTCCATTGATATATCCGTGATGAAGATTCCATTACTGCCGCCACTCATTGCAGAAATCTGAAGACCGTTAAAAGGGGACTCTAATCATCTGGCAAGCTCCACCCTGCGAGATGGCCACCAATTAGTGTCCCTGCCTTTTGCTGGGAGAGGTCTTAACTTCCGAGGCCTGGGGTGTTTTGCATTTTCTTCGTATGTGCCCTTCAGCACCCCATTCTGGCACTTTAAAATCGGTTTCTTGTCACTAATATTCCGTTGCAAGGCATTCGGTTGTCTTGTTAAATCACGGTTACGTTTACAGTTACGGTTACAAATCACAGTTAGGTTGGTTTCTTGTAACTCTTATTGCATCTCAAAGCATTAACTTGTCTGGCAAAATCATGTAGGCGAGCAGCCATTTGATCCGTTGGCTCTTGGACTTGCGCAGCTCTGATTGGGTGTCGGTCTCTGCGACTTCCTTGCTGCGCTACCTCGAATTTCATGGCGTACACCAGAGCGCCTTTATAAGTCCTTGACATCCGCCATTCGTACAGCTTTCTGTATTTCAGGATCCGGATGCCGTCGATAAAGTAATGTAGGGACAAGGTTTCTCTTGTTTCTGTTGGGCATTTTGAAAAGGCGAGGCTTTTAACGTCCGTGGAAAGATTCTGGATTGTTTCCGTGGGCTTCTGTTGACGGAATTTTAATTTAAGCTTGCTGTCAGAGCTTCGAAGTCTAGCTACCGGTTTTCGAGAAGGGTTTAAAGGATTCGGCTAAGTCGTCTTTCAGAGATGCGGCGAGATGACAGACCTTATTTTGGGAATAAAATTCATTCGCTTTCGCCATTATAGAAAATTATATCTTTTGTTCTTTAACAGAAGAAATTCTTTGCTCAGTTTGTTCGACTTTAATTTCAACCGCTTCCATTCTGCCTTCCATAGTGTCAAATTTGTTTTCTATTATGCAGGTAATTTCTCTTTTCATTTCCTCCTGACCTGCTTCAATCTTTTCTTGGCAAGCTTTCATCTCTTCTTTAACGGATTCTTGAAAGGTTTCCGTCTTTTCTTGATCAGCTTCCATTTTCTCTTGTACAGCTTCCATCTCTTCCTTAACGGAGTCCCTTCCATCTTTTCTTGGAATGCAGAGAAGACAGTCACGAGCTGTCTTCGTTGCTCATCCATCTCTCTTGTCACCGGCATTCAGTCCAACTTCTGACACCAAAAATTGTAGCGAAGGTACGGTTTCGTAATAGATTGAATACACACAGTTCCGATGTTAGGTTTATACAATTTATTTTCTCAAATAAACACTTCAGACTTCTGGAATTTTCTTCAGAAATATTCATGCAGGTGCTCACAGCATTACAGAGTACAATTAGTAGATACATTTCAAATTACAAAGAACGTTAAACCCAACGCAAAGAATACCTAAAGAGAAACTAACTCGAAGGCATCTAGGTTCACGCTGAACTAACAACTCGCGACAACAATAACTGAAACTGAGAGCAGATGCTCTCTTTGGCCTTATATAGTTTTTAACCGCTCGCTGAAATATTTTTAATACTTCTCAAATTATTGAAAAGCAATATGAGTGTCGAATTACGGTTACAGCTAAAACAATGATCAATTACATTTATTCAATTACAAAACTATCAATATTACAGTGAGAGAGAAGCTGAACAGAAATGTCGCCAAATTGTCGCCATGGTTGGCGACCGTTCTCAAAATTGGTGATAAAATGAGCAGCCAAAACCGTTGCCAGCTTGTCGATATCTCGCCTCATTTCCGAGATGCCCATTCACTCAATGTTAAAATGCACTTGCCCCTGTATTTTCACTTTTCCGGCATAGCTTGTCTCTTTTAGATTTTTCTTATCTTACATTACACAGAAAAATACAACAATTTGACATATAATTGCACTAAAATCATCTAGCTATGTACAAAATTGGTAACAATATTATTGATGATATAAACCAAACTACTATATATTAAATATTATTGAATTTATATTTGCAAATACTTTTGTTCAATTTTGTATATATATATATA
>KK116935.1:225414-268970 GCA_000611955.2 Stegodyphus mimosarum
AATTATATGAATCATTATTGCAGTCTATTTAATAACTGTTGCATCTAAGTTTTATTATATTTAGTTAAATTTGTAAGTTACTTGAATTTACATTCGTAATTATTTAATAATTTATTCAAGTAGAATTAATTTATTAAAATTTATGCGACTTGTTTCTTCTTTACTACAAGCTTTATTACTAGACACTATTATAAGGTACATTCCCTCTTCTACAGCTTAGGAAAGAATATTACCTATTGTGAATAATGTTTTTTTTTCTTCTACAAATTTAATAACGAATTGAGTCTCATGATCAAAATTAGATTCGATTACTAACGTTCTAAAAAAGGGCGAAATACCTTTTGAATCAACTCACTTTAATTCCTGATAGGAAAGTTCCTTAAAATGTTTTTTATATGTGTACCAATGCTCAAAAAAACAAGAACGTCTGAGTACAGCTTCTGAGTATTTCTTTCTAATTTACGTTAAATATTTTTATAAAAAATTTCTCAACAAAAGAATAAACAGAGCTTCTCAAAAAAAGCAATAGTATTCCATAAAAAATTCCTTTATGAAAAATTGAAATATTTTCTCTTTTCAGAGAATGTTGTTTAATTGAGATGATTGTATTTCAGTTTATCTTTTCTGATTTATTTTGCTCAAAAGGTATAACTAACGACTTTAAAAGCAACATTAGTTTTCGCTCTTAACTTTCTAAATTTTGACCATATTCTCAGTTTTTTTAGTTTTATCAAAGCCTTTTCATCTGCTGCTTTATAAATTTGTAAGATTTTATTTGCAACTGAATTAAGAATTATTAACTTATGCTGTTCTGTCCTTTCACAACTCTTATTCTAAATGTACTCAGATAGAATTTAATATAAAAGAATAAATGGAACGACACTAAGGTATAGTAATCAGGAAGCTGACAGTTGTGACTTACATTGACACTTATTAAGCAAATTCTGAGTGTCTTGTGACAGGCTTTTTGGAAATAACTTTAATGTGAGTAAACTGTTTAAGCTTAGCAATACCACATTTTACTCCCTAAAATTAACTGATTAATCAAAGCAAGACTCTAAATAGTCGCGCAAATTATAAAGATAAAATTAAATCTACTTGCTCCAATATAGTACCACTTTACATATATATTACGTTAACATACATTCTTCGGAAGTGATGAAAATGAGTCATGTGATTGCAAATATGAAAGAAACAGTACAGCAACGCTGTACGGAAAAAGGACATTTTTATCTCCAGCGTGGGAGACTGTCTATTGGAAATTCAAAAGATAGGCTGTTTTTAAATATTTTTAGCCCAAAGGAACATTAGTCTAAATACTCTCGAAATGTGTATGTGTATATAAATGAAAAAAACACCCCTTTAGGCGTAATATAAAACCTGAAAGCTTTCAGATTTCTGTTTCATTTGTTCATTCAGTTTCCTTTTCCGTTCTGTTTCTTGTAAGAAAGAAAGAGATGAGAGCATATAAATAATTCTTTCCTCGTATCTCTGTACGCAGACAGTTCAAGCATTCGACCAGCTTTGATGAAATTTCATTTTCGTGTTATCTGTTGCACGAAAATGTTTCAAAATGCCAAACTTTCGCATTCTTTCATGCAGCAGCAGTCGGGCATATTTTGAGAGCATCCACAATAACGGATTTAAGCTAAAAGAAACGTTTTTGCGTTCCAATCACGTATGACAAATATTTTTATTTCTAAAGCTATTTCATGATCCGAAAGCCACTAGGAAAAGCAAAATACTTTTATCTATAGCCTCGCTTTTTTTTATCAGTTGTCCTTTTTTCACCGAATGTTTATTCATCCAGGTTTGGCATTTCCTTCGTTTTAAAAGACCGAGATTTTATAAGTAATCTCTCTTAAAGTTTTTAATGATCTTCAAATTTTGCTCTTCGAAACCGAACCCAGAATTTCCCTGTAATGTACATTGCCTGGCTTATGTGCAAACGTACTGTTAATTATTTTGTATTTAGATAGATAATTTTAGTAGAATTAAAAGTAAAAATTGTTGTATTTCCCCATGCAATGCAGGGCGAGACAAATTTTAACAGAAAGCTATCCCCGAAAAGTAAAAATACAGGAACACGTGCATTTAAGATTAAACAAATGGATATTTCGGTAGTTTGTATTTAAATTGAATAAATGTAATTGAGTGCTATGTTAGCTGAAAGTGTAATTCCATCCTTTTTTTAATTTCCAAAAATCTCGAGAAGCAGAAATTTCTAGAAATTTCTCACGACCGGCAGAAAATTATAAAAGGTTGGAGAGAGAATGTCTCAGTTTTTAGTTGCTTAGTTACTGTTAATGCGAACTGTTTAGTTCCGCGAGAACTGATATACCAGATTTTATCTTTCTCTTTAGATGTGCTTTGCATTGCTTTGTATTTAAAGCTTTTTTCTTTTTTTAGTAGTCTGAAGTATAACTACTGACTGCACTGCGTGATATTGTGAACACTTGTACGAATATCTCTGAGGAAAATTCCAGAGTTCTGGTATATTTCTGTTGATAAGAATAAATTTTATTAACATATTATCGGACTTGCGCATTCAATCTATTACGAACCAGTACCCACACAACACCTTTTGGTGTCAGAAGTGGAACTGAATGCCAGTAACAACAACGATGGAAGAGCAATTAAGATAGGTGGGGACAGCCTTTGATCCTTTTGAAAAAAAATGAAAGCTTCTGTTAAAGAAGAGATGAATCTGTTAAAGAAGAAATTAATCTGTTAAAGAAGAAATGAAAACGGGCAAAGAAGAGATGAAAGGCGTTCAAGAAAAGATGGAAGACTCCGTTAAAGAAGAGATGAAAGCCGTTCAAGAAAAGATGGAAGACTCTGAGGTTCGAGTCCCAGCTAGGGTATTGCTCATTTTCCATGTCTCCTGCTTCAAAATGATATAATGTCTTTACTCTGTTTATATATCTTCCCTGCAATATATGAAACGCTAGCACTTTATAGAATACCATTATAGAAACATTATAGAATACCTAGGCGTTTTATAGAATTCCTGTGGTTTTTAGTCAAATTACGAAACATGAAAATTATTGTATATTTCCCGCAGACATTGTGTATAATACGTAATCATTCTAGAATGGAAAATGATACTTAGGCAAAGTATGAAGAAAAGTCATGATAAGGCATTATTTTAAAGACGTGGATTCCTCAAAAATAAAAAAGTTATTTTGAAAAAATAAAAATATAATGTGTACGAGCATGACTTCCTTGTACGGAATATTAAATTATATGCATTTTTCCAGAATTTCATTTCAGCTTTCTGAACTGAATGAAATAGCAACACTATGACATTAGATTCACTTAACAGTGTTATATCTCATTCACTTTATAATTTAACATGCACAGAAATTATATCATCTGAAGAATTATCAAATCGTTGCCGCATGTTCTATTGAAATTCTACAATAAATCTAAAACGATGCCTAAAAGAAATTAAACAAAAATGAAAACGAAACAGTTTTTCACAGACGATTCAGCGCCGCTTGCCTAATGCGCATGCGCTACTCGTAAACATTCTTCTCTGTTCGAGACTGAGTGGCGACAATATTTGCTGTTAGTAAGAAACACTTATTTCCTCGACTTTCATTAAAGACATATTTGTCATTCAATTAATTCAGTTCTCACTTCGCGGCGAGGCAAAAATACATAAAAACTCAAAAATATCTTCATTAAATTTTGAAAGACATAGAAAAGCATAAAACACCAAATACAGTTAAAGTAATTAAAAAACAATTTTTGCAATTAAAATGAGAGTTTTGTTTAAAACAAGCAAATCGGAGAGCAGGCAAAAAAGGCAAATGTTTCGGTGAACAAAACTAAACGTTTCTGCTAAGTTTGAAATGTAAACAAATCTGGCTGCTATGGTAAGAAACGTTAGCCTTGGCCGCACTTAAACAACTTTTAAATTGTTCACAATTCTACAACTATCGCATGCAGATTAACTCAGGGCATAAAATTCTTAACCGGAAGATAAGAACATAATTCAATCATATTTAAAGCGAATATGAACAATTTATCGACATCTATATATATAAAGAAGGATGTCTGTTTGTGCGTTTGTTCGCAATTAACTCAGTCACTACTATATCTATCTTCACCAAACACTCTACCATTCTATTCGGAGCCCTGGAAAAGGTAGACGTCAACTTTTTTCAAAAAAAAAAAAATAGCTAAAATCAGGGATATTAATTAAAAACTCTCAAAACGGTAATTTTTGGCCTCATTTTACAGAGTGGCAACAGTCTCGCACGCTGGAAATAAACTGCTTTATTTATGCAGAAGCGTTGCCACTGCTCGTCTTCAAAGCGTGGAGTTTGTTAATAAAAAATTTCTAAGTTTTACACCGAAATAAAAATGGCATTGCCAAATATTAAACGCATTATTCCCGATTCCAAAAATTCGGTGGGAGCCATTTCGATTTTTCCGAGTAGCAACAATCTCGCGAGTTGGAGATAAAAAACGTGCTTTATTTCTAAAATTGTTGCTACTGCTCGCTTTCAATTCGTAGAGTTATAAGGTATTTCTCCCGCCTTCTTCGCATGCCTTCGTGGTGTAGTGGTCTGCATGCTCGACGCGTAACCGAGAGGTCCGTGGTTCGATTCCCGACCAAGGCGTTGCTCATTTTTCATGTCTCCTGCTTCGAAATAACCTAATGTCTCTACGGAGTTTGTTAATCAAAAATTTGTAAGTTTTACAAAATCCATATATATATAAGGAAGAATGTCTGTTTGTTTATTCGCATCATTGATGTCTGATTAATTGTGATCCATTTTTTGCCATGTTTAATCGACTAAAATTGAATATAAGTGAAATACTGGATGTAACTTGAGCTTTTACGACCATTTGATTAGAAAGCCGAAGATCATTAAAAACTGCGTGCCATTGTTGCTGGTATTATGAGAGAGAATTAACATATTTTTCTATCGAAAATTTTTATGTGGGTTCCATATCACATCAGACTGAAAAATGTATGACTATGAATCGTACTTTTTGCGTCGTTATTAGAGAAGGATTACAGCGTTAGCGTTCTCTCTGTTGTTAGATACATTACCCTCAATCTAACTTAACTGGCATCAGATACTTCCGCTAGTATAAGAATAAAAAAAAAACTGAGCTCACTGAGCGGAGTAACAGAGTGGGTGTTACTCCGCTCATATATATATATATAATTTATTAACTAAGTAATGAAGAGTATAATATCTCCCAATATAAAGTTAGTAGAAGTATCTGGATGAAGTAATCTAGAAAGATTGAAAATTGAATCATGAAAAATTTCACATAAGTTAATTAATTCATATTCTGGCCTTTTATGTATATTAAATGCTTTTTAGAATTGCTTTGTATTAACACGCATGAAAGCGAAGGTGTCGGGAGACACTTTACTCAGGTAAAAGAAGAAAAAAAGTTTTTATTACTACTTAATTTAGCAAAAACATTTTTTACTACTACAACTCAATTTGACAGTAATATCTCAAGATTTCTAAAACAATGAATTAACTTAACAGAACTGCAACATTTATAATGCATTCATAATTAATTTATAATTAATTCTTTATAGTCATTAACTTTAATTAATCTCACTTTCGTCTCACTAATTGGATTAAACGCAACTTACAAGTTTGGCTTATATTCAAATTGCCGATTTGGCTTCATAATTTTTACTTCAGTAAAAGACGAAACATCTTCGCATTTATTAATTATTGTTAACTGAACGGGGGTTAGTTTGTTCCCCTTGTAAAGTCAACCAATTTCCGATCAATGACGATAATTACTTAACTTATTGAATATGTTTCATGATTGATTAATTAATTACCATTTACAAAGTTTATATTTATATTTTTCAAGATTCAAATTCACGTTTCTTTCATTTTTAAAAAACATTTTCGCGATTCAATTTTCAGTGTTTCTAGATTACTTCATTCAGATACTTATACTAACTTTATATTGGAAGATATAATACTCTTTATTACTTAGTTAATAAATTATTATTATATTACTTTGCAGCTCTTCGGCAAGTATTAGGAAATTTATTTAGATTACAATGAATTTCAATTAATTAATTCAATCTTTGATATATGTGTATATATATATATATATATGTATAAACAAAAAGAGGTTAATTCTAAAAGCAATCGGCTAAAAGTAAATTTGATGCCTTAGTTCCAGAGTGTAAAAATACTTGAACAAAAATCAATTACTAAAAAATTAAAAGTAATTGAAAAAAAAAAACGAAATCTTGGTATTGAAGAAACTGAACATTTTAAAAAATTAAAACACGTAAAAATTAAATAAAAGCATTTTTAAGCCCAAGCTAAATTAAATATTAAAATCACCAAAATAAATTAGAAAGAATGGCAGTAAATGGCAATTTAGCTTAACTCGAGGTTCATCACGGACTCATCAAGAAAAAACCGTGACAAATTCGAGTACAGCTAAACTCCATCACGCGTTTCGTCAAACGACAATAATTGAGACAGAAGCGAATAAACATTAGTAGAAAAATAAAAGAGTTCTTCGCCAAATAGGTCTCTCATGTTCTTATAATAGTTTCTAAAAATAATATATATATATGTACATTTGTTGCGACCAATTGCAACCAAAAAGGAAGGTACACACCTACATATTATAGTAACCCTGTATATAAAATTTCAAGGTTTTGAGACTACTCGTTTTTGAGTTATGCGACATACCTACATACATACGTACGTACAGACGTCACGAAAAAAATCTCTCCTGAATCCATTTTAAATCAGTTTTACAATTCGTTTCGAGAAGAAAGTATTTTATTCTGTCCTTACCTACAGATATCACCCAAAAACATCATTAAATTGGGTTCAATAGTGGCCAAAATAGATTATTTTCGTTGAAATATGGTACCCGGAGAATTTTTCGGGATTACAATACTCCCTTTACTTCTTACAAGGAAGTAATAACTGCGCGCCATTAAAAAACGTTTACTTGAAATACGAAAAGAAAAATGAAAACTCTACAAACCAAAATTTATGATTTTCTTATTAAAGGAAACAATGTATGAAAATGTATGGAACTACGGAATGAATGCATTAAATTATGAATTATGTATGGATTATATATAGATGTATTAAGTGTATGGATATTAGAAACTAATCGCAGATGTGTTTTATACTTTACCGGTTTGTCGTTTGACATTCTATAAAATGCCTATTATATGTACGAGATGTTAATTGTTTCA
Source organism: Stegodyphus mimosarum (assembly GCA_000611955.2). Lineage (NCBI taxonomy): Eukaryota > Metazoa > Arthropoda > Arachnida > Araneae > Eresidae > Stegodyphus > Stegodyphus mimosarum. The sequence goes on from KK116935.1 coordinate 232,643, forward strand.
TACATTGCCGGTCAGTTTTCTGCATTCTGTAAAATAAATGCCTAGATATTCTGTGAAATGCCGGCTTTCATACAGGGTGTATCATTACAACCGTGACAAACTTTAAGGAGAGATAGAGTGCACCTAGACGATGGGAAATCACATAGCAATGCATGGTGGGAAATGCTTTCCTGGCGCGATAGTGACGACACAAAACCCCAAAATGGAAGAACAAAAATAATGAAACAAAACGTGTTTTATTATGTTTAGTACAGCAGAAACCAACAAATAAGAACAAAAACAAACAACGATTGTCATTAAAGAAGGTGTTCGAAATTACTACACCGGACAATGATGCAGGTCTCACTTCTCTGGCGCATGGAAAATCTGCACCATGAATGGAAGATCACATGGCAGATGCATGACACATGGTTCCTGAATCACGGTCCGGGTAGTAATTTCAAACACCTTCTTTGATGACGATCGTTGTCTCTTTTTGTTATACTACGAGTAATAAACATGTTTTCTCGCCATTTCGAGTTCTTTCTTTCGTGACTTTTGTGTCGTCACAACCGCGCCAGGAAAGCGTTTCCGACCATGCATTGCTATGTGATTTCCCATCGTCTAGGTGTACTCTAGCTCTCCTGAAAGTTTGTCACCGCTGTACTGATACACCCTGTACATTTCCGATAATGTCATTTGATGTAAAAGTCAAGACACACCCTGCAAGGTTTTAGTTAAACTAAACTAGTTTTATTTTAAGTTGCCATTTTCTGTCTGTTCTCATTTCAACTTCCCGTTAGAATAAGCGCGCGTTTCAGCTTTATGCTAATTTGAAGTGGAGCCAAGTTTAATTTAAGCCGTAGGTAGGAACCTCTCAGTGTGAGAGAGCTTTTAGTCTCAGACCACTGTTACTCTGTTCAACGTTCGCCTGACCAGCTAGTATTTAAATTCTAAGCCGTAGCGCTGTTACGCTATTACTTATTGAAGTAATTAATAGGGACAATAAGTGCGTTAGTATTAGTTAAATCTTGCTACGCACCATTTAATTTAGAGGCCAACCTCGCATTCATAGCTCTGTGAGCAACGACTACTTAATTTCTAATTAATTTTAGTTTAAATTAATTTGATTGTTCAGTTTAGACCCAAGTGGCGGTCATTATTTTCTGTATCCCTCCAGAGTTGGAAAGTGGCTGTAAATAATTGTAGTTTAATAAAAGAGGATTTTAAATCCTTCTTACGTGTAGTTATTCTGCCACTTAATCACAGTATTCTACCACAGAACATAGCTGCATTCAGCTCCCTGTTCAAGATCAGGACTTTAACTACTTCACGAAGATGTTCGCCAAGAATATGCACCGAACACTCAGTCCTGACAACCCTAACAAACTGTTCTTCTGTTATGAATTAATTTTTATAGATTTTGTTTCATTTCACAGCCAAAGATTAGATAATTAAATTAAAATTAAAATTTCTTTCTGTTAATAGGGACAATAGGGGCTTTCAATTATTTTGGATGAGTAGGAAATTATACTGGTAACTATAGACACATTATACTCTCGATAATTTACAAACAATTCAGTAATAAAAACCTTTGCTAGCAATCCTTGCGTTTATAAACCAAAATCGAATGAGTGCATATTTTGGTTTTAAAAATCTGTTTTTCCTCTTGAAACTCAAAAGACAGATTTGATTGTAATAAAATGGGGACTAGTCAGCTGAAAGATTGTCACTGATGTGTAAAATTTGGAAAATTTCCTCCAAGCCTTTCATATTTCGAATTCAAAATAATATTAGTTTATTCTGTTTGACTTTCAAATGAAAATGACTTTACTAAATGCACTTCTAAAACAATCGTCTGAAAGAAGCAAAGCCGATAAATTCTACAGTAAACTGAACAAATGGCTATTTAATTTCTACATTGAATTCTTCTTTTCTCTTCTTTAACTTCCGAGACAGTTTAATAGATTCAACATTTTCTGCTTAATACAATTACATAAACAAGAATTCAAAATTTTCATTTCCTTTCCGGGCACCATTGCCTCTATTTTTCGAATTTATTTAATAATAACTAGGAGAAAAACTCTTTCAATAAATTGTTTATTTTTAAGACAGTTCATAATGGACTAAGCTCTTAGATAAATAGATTTAATACTGTTTTCTTTCAAAATAAGCAAATTTAAAATATTTTGATGCGATAAAAATATGAAAGTTTTCTCTTATATATAAAACAGGCTTTAAATTCTTAAATCAGAGTGAAAGGTTTTCGAAAAGCAAAGGATTTCTTTTACAACATTAAATATTAAAAAAATTGCAAAGCTTTTATAGTGCCTTTTTACTGCTTCCTGTTTACAAAATATTTTATGACAAGTAAGTTTTAATATGTTATTTTTGATGAGCAACTGAAATTTGAGAACACAATTATTTTAAAAATCTTTTTATGAATAAAAACTTACATTGGGACTCTTGTAGATGCTGAAACATAAGTAAGTTAAGAAACTCGTCTCGTATGATTTTAATGTCGAACTCATCAGAAATATATTTAAAATTAATTTTAATTAATTCATTTAATTGAGTTCTTTGATACATTATTCTCGTTAAAATTTGCAAATTTATGTTTTGATACATTATTATTGACTGTATTCTGTTAACGGAAAGTAACAAATATCATTATAAATTTAGTATTAAACTACACTTTAGGAAAAATGGGGATTACAGCAGTTAGGAAAATCTTATATTACCAGCTAAACAGCGATGTATTTTTTATTGTTCGGCTGTTTCCAACGTTGTTTATGAAAGAAATGTAATTTGCTTTACTTTCATTTAGTTAAGCTTAATGGTTAATTTTTGTCTGCAGCTATTTCTTGTCACTTAACTAATTTGAGTTTTAACTGAATGATCCAGTGAATGGCAATTAGTTCGAAAAGGCTGAATTTCAAATGAACTTTTCTCTGAAACACGATTTTCTGTGCAATTTGTCAAAATTTTAATAGCCATGAAATAGTAATTACAAAGTTAAAAGACTTTGTTAGAGGCTTTAAAATGAAACGCCTTTGAGGAAAGGCCTAAATAGGTTTCATGCATTTTGAAAGCTTATCTTAAATAGCTTTTGTAAAGAAATTTTATCAAAATGTTTTAATGTTGTTTTATACAACGAATAGATTGCCTTACATATTTACCTTTGTATTTTAGAGTTATTATGATTTCTTGAAGCAGGAGACAGGAAAAATGTGCAATACCCTTCCTCGGGAGCGTAATGGCAAACCGCACATTCAGTTGAACAATGTTAAACGAATTACGCACACTGCGCATGCCCAGAAGAGAATTTGGCGCAATTACGACTTAGGCGTAATTTGAAAAGAAGATAAATATGGTATATGGTTGATATTCTGTTATCTTGACGCAAACAGTTTGGGGTTTTAAAACTTGTTTGGCTGTACGTTGCTTCATTACTTAGAGCGTAAATATCGATTGTAAACTCCACAAATTTTCGTTTAAGAAGAATTACAAAACAGGAAACATTACATGATGTTGTTTATTGATTGTACTTGAGCTGAATGTTTATTGATTGTACTTCTGAGGAATAAAAGCAATCGATTATTTACCATGCGTTCCATTCATAAATACTTTAACAACTTAAGGAATATATTTAGTTTAAACTACTGAATTAAAGCCAAAGAAATTATTACAAATAATTGATACTAAATGTAATGTTTATGAACAAAATAAAACAAAATGAAATGAAACAGAAGCAAGTGCAATAAGCACAAAAAAAGTGTCCATAGTATTGCAATCGTAAAGAGTCGCTAAGGCCTACATGACGAACAGGCTTGTGTAGTGTTGTTTATTTTTGTTCGCCAGTATTTTCTCCCACGCCAGCGGTACACTATTGAGCATGCGCAGTAAGCGAAATTCGTTAACATTGATCAACTCAATGTGCGGTTTGCCATTACGCTTCCCGGGACTCGAACCTAGACCTTTTGAATACGCGCCGAGTGTGCTACCGTTACAACATAAAGGCATGCTGGAAGAAGGAAGGAATTACCTTAGACTATGTGCTAATATTCACCTTAAAATAATTTCTGTATCGCGACTTCAGTGGAGAAATTTATTTTTGATTTGTGCTAAATCTAGTAATTGGAAGCCAGTTGAGCTTTTACATCCCTATTTGTATGTCCTCAGTTCTGAAATAGGCTGGAAAATAAATAGATTATCAGAACATATTCCGGTTCAATCTACGTGCGTTTTAAATAATGGAAAATCAAAATTAAGAATCAAGGACTTTAAGTTAAAATGCGTATCAACTGTGCAATAAATATAATAATTGAAAAAGAAAGGGCAATTAGTATGACAGAAACTCTTCTCTTTCTGTATTTGTCAGAAAATTAATATTTAAAGTGCCGTTTAAAATTCATGAAATGTAAATTTTGTGTGTAGAGTGTTCGAGAATATTTACGCAAACAATAAAAAAATTCTTTATTTCTTGATTGACTCTTTTTAATGATAAATATTTCAAGGAAGTTTTCAAAAGAAAATAATTAAATTGCCAATGCATTTGCTGACAAATCGGCGACAGACGAATCAGTAGCGACATTTATATTGTTTACAGTTTTACAATATTTCAATAACAATAATAAACTAATAAATTTGTTCGCTTCCGATTATCAAGGTTTTTTCAAGATTTTAAATGTTACCTTGTGTGTATAAAAATGTTAGTTTTCTTGAAAAAACAAAACGTCTCTAATTAAATGATTATAAAATTCAATCATGCACTGAATAAAATTTATTGAATACGTGAAAGTAATTCGTAGAAACGTTCCTTTTTGTCTATAGTTCTCTAGAATTCCTTTTAAGACTTAGTTTAAGTGTTCCCTATATGCAAAAGATCAACTTTTAATAAAAGTCTTAACTAGAATTCTCAGATGATTCGTTAAACGTATTTTAATTTGTTTGCAGCTTAAACGTAATTTAATTGGTTTGCTACTTAATTATTTAGAATAGAATTAAATTATTTACATTTATATATTTTTGTTACCATTGAATCTAAAATGGAATCAGTGCTAGTCTACATTAATTAGCTATTTGTTAACGGATCGGAATAGAGAACACTTAGAATAAGCTTGTAGAATCATTAGGTTGTTTTGGAGCAGGAAACGTCCAAAATGTGCAATGTTCAATCCTGGACTGGAACTTGTATCTCTTGAATACGCATCGAGTGTGCTACGGTTACTTTGAAAGGCATGCGGTAAGGAGAGATAGTTATATACTCCCCCTTTTAAAGGGTGAGTGGAGATGAAGAGACCGATCCACCAAATCCTGGTAGTAACGAATTATCGTCCACCACCTTTTAGTTCGGGCACCACACTAGAGTTTTTTGGCTATTTTGAAGCAGGAGACGTGAGAATGTGCAATGCTCTCACCGAGACTCGAATGCGCACCGAGTGTGCTAACCATTACACCACGAGGCCATGCAGGACAGAGGAAGAAACTAGCTTATAAGTTTACAAGTTATTTATTAGCAGAAACCTTATGACAAAATCAAAATTATGCTACATTAACAAATTATTTTTGTAAGTCTAGAATAAATGAAAATTAATCTATATTTTAAATCTGCTTTTTGGGAATTTAAATTAATGTAAAATAAATTTCGTTTAAATTTATAGTTGTGAGGTAGATTTCTTCCTGTTCTAAACTGTCAACAAGTAATAACTGAATGGGATGTGATTCGATTGTTGCGTTCATCAATAGATCAAAAAAGACAAATGAAGGCCATTCGAAGCAATTAATCTCATTTTCCCCAATTTGAGAGTTTTCAATATTAGTTTGATTTTTTAGATAACATTTTTAACATTCAGTTAATATTGGTTGATTCTAAATTAAAATAATCTGACTTAAATTTTTAAAAAATCTTAAAACATGTCTACCTTGTATATGGTCTATTAAATTATACACACTTTTTTCTGCACTTCATTTTAGCTTATATCCTTAAATTATTATAACTTAATTAACTGGTCCCTTAAGGAAAATTGAAAATCAAAAGTTGAAAATGATATAAAATACTGCAAAATATGAAATTAAATATAAATATCAATTTTTGTCGGACGGAAGCGAAACTTCTTGAACTTTTATTTTTCATAACGAGTATAAAACTTTTCCAAATATAAATACAGGAACCGGGAGACCGAATTAAAAGTTGGATTTCGTTATTTGTCCAAAATTAATATTTCTTTTTGACTGTTATTGTCAAAACAGGAATATTTTCAGCACATGAAACACTTCTGTAACTGAAAGTACACTGGATATTGTCTGTACGTACGTACAGACATCAGGAAAAAAAATCCATTTTTGCAAACAATTTTGGAGTAATTAATTCTTTATTCTGTCATTACATGCAGACGACACACAAAATATAGTCAAAAAGGATACGGGAATGCTCAGAAGAGATATTGCCCTTCAAATCTGATAGCCAAAATTTTTTTGCAATTTCAATACTTCTTTTTTTTCGTACTAGGAAAAACAATGAAAAACATCATAAAATCGTATTTTTAAATTAATCAGAAATATAAGTAAATTTGTCAGGACTGCCTGTTCTGTGCATGTTCTTGGCAAACATCTTAAAGTAACTCCTTAAAGTCCTGATCTGGAACAGGGAGCTGAATACAGCTATGTTCTGGTTGTAGATACTATGGTTCAGTTGTATAATAACTGCACTTGAAAGGGATTTAAAATCCTCTTTTATTAAATCAATATTATTTACAAATCACTTCCCAACTCGGGAGGTATACAGAAAGTAAAAGGACCACACTTGGGTCTAAATGAACAATCAGATAAATTTAAACTAAAGCTAAATAGAAATTTAAGTGATCTTTGTTCACAGAGCTCTTCGCGGAGTTGGCCTCTAACTAAATGGTGCGTAGCAAGAATTACTAATACTAGCGCACTTGGATTTATTTCAATAAGCAATCACATAGCAAGCAGTATGGCTTATAATTTAGCTGCTAGCTGGTCAGGCGAACGTCGAACAGAATGACCGTGATCTGAGACTAAAAGCTCTCTCACACTGAGAGGTTTCTACCTCTGGTTTAATTAGTACTTGGCTCTACTTCAAATTAGCATAAGCTGAAAACGCGCGCTTCTTCTGACGGAAAGTTGAAACTGAGAAGAGATAGAAAGATTTAAATTAAAATAAAACTTTGTTAGTTTAACTAAAACCTTACAAATTGAATGTAATATTACGCAGCTGATATTTTATTTGACTTTCACAGACAGTATTAAAGAATTTGCAGGAACGTTGTGCTTCTATACCTCTTGGTTATCGTGCAGGATAGCCACGAAGCTGTGAAATTTGAACTTAAATTTCCACAACTGACAGTTTTGCAAAATTCGTTAAATTTACTTTAGCTAGCTTTCGTAACATCTAGCTAAGACTAGCAGATTCTTAAATTTTAAAAAAATGAAAAAAACTTATGGAATTTGACTTCTAAATTAATTAAGAATTTAAATAATTTGCATGCACCGGCTATTTTGAGTAACTTTCAAAAACAGCATTAAAGCACTTGCGTGAAAGCTGTGCTACTATACTCTTTATTCTTCAAGATAACCAAGACAGTATGAAATTTTAAATCAGTACTAAGTTTTAATGAATACATTGAATATAAATAGATTGGTATAATGATCTACAGAAATTGTATAATTTTATACGTATTTCTTGGTAAGTAGAATGGTTATACTGATTTCCCATGTTTCAATGTTAGTGGGACAGTAGAACAAAATGTCATTAATTAGAACGAAGACACCGTTTATGACTATGTTATTAATTTCCATTTAGTTCGTTTCGTGTGTTTAGCAAATTGATTAACCAAAAGAAAACTTCCACTTGCCAGAGAAACGAAACGAACTGAAGGAAGCTGCTGTCTGGTACATTCACTGGAATAGATTTCATACAATTCTGGGGAGAATGTTCTCGTCAAGTTGGTATGAGACTGTAAAAATGTCTGCTGCGATCTTACTAACGATCTTGCTACGAGCTTATTTGTTGCGGTGGAATACATGTGAAATTTATGATTCTTGAATTAACGTGATATCATCACAATTTTCTCTAAGAAAGAGGTTTTAGTCTGGCAATCATTTTACACAGAAGCCGCTTTTCTTTTTAACCACAGTGAAAAATCTTTTCTACCTTTTCACCTGATATTAAATCTTACGAAACTGATTGGGAAGGTGCCGAGAAAAATTGGTAATTACTTAAAACCTCTACGGAAATATTCGTTTCCTATGGCGTACTAACCTGATGTATGGTATTTATATTGCACCATATATTATAAAATTTATATTCAATGGAAACTTTGAACTTATCATAAACTAATTTGAGCAAGAAGCGTGAATTGTGCAAAAACATATCATTCCAAGGTTTGGGGTAATAAAAAGGCCCCGGTTATGTGACCATAATATAAATATGTTGCAAAATTTCAGATCTTTAGGTTGTTTTGTCATTGCAATGTCATCCATCAATTTCAGTTTTTTCATCGCGATTTATGGATGAAAACAAAATTAAATTTACTTTTTAACATCATCAATATAATCCTGTCTGCCACAAAATTGGAAATAATTATAGAGTTTTAACTCTTTATTTTTGCATGAAACTGAAAACTTCTCCTCGTGAGTTCGTCCTATGAACCAGTGGCAGCTGGAAATAGGAAAATTAGTTTTTAATCCCCGCAAGGTACAGTAGATTTTTCAAGATATTCTGCTCCAAAATACGCTATAGGCAAAAGAATATTACATGCAAACATTCGTAATTTTTATTTCTTTATGATATATTTACCTGGTATATGCTTCTTCTTCGGTGAATAAAAAGTGAAAATGTGAAGCTCCATAGCGTCTTTATTATTTAAAATTCTTCTGGTTACCTTTAACATAATTGCCATTTTTCAACTGCCATATGCTTATTTAAAAGAAGAATTTCTCTTTAAGCCTTTTTCCAGTTTTGTAATCCAACTATAAATTTATTCGCATTAAACTGAGTAAAATCTTCGCTGTGAAGCATTTCTTCATTCGGCTGCTTTTACATTACACGAGCTTTTAAGCTAAATGCCAACGCCTTTGATACAAAAGCAGTTTTCTCTATTATTCTTTCGTAACCTAAAAGCGCTTTTCCGATCCTTAATTATTTAGAAGATAAAGTGCAAATGGCTGCAATGTGTAAATTTTTTTGTTTTCGCCTATAATAGAGGAATGCATAATACTTAAAGGAAGATTTTTATTTGGGAAAAACTGCATCTGCTAAGCAAATTTACAATAGCTTCAAAGAAGTAGAAATGTTAAAAATTTATATTTAAATGTAAAAATTGTGTTAAAAGTACCTTATTTTGAATCAGTTATAAATAACAGAAAAGGTTTTCAATATTTATACATTAAACATTTTTTATACTTCCAAGGGAAATAAATTTTATAAAAACTTAAAAATATTCATTCTTTTTTGCTATGATCTATTTTGTATTTTCTGTTCGCAATGTAACAAATGCAACTAACCTTTGCTTAAATTAAGAATTAAAGCAATAGAATTATTTTGATTCTTCTTTTTGTGAAAAAGCGTTAAGATAAGAAAACATCTTTTAAGTAAATATGTGTTCTAAATAATTGAGTTCTTTAATAAAAGTAAATTTAAAGTAGCAAATATTAAACATAAGCAGAACGTCGCTTTAATCTGCTTTTGCATTTTATGAATCTTTACAGTGTGAGACATTAGGCATTTTTTGAAAACAGAAGAGACGAAAAATGAGCCTTGCCTTCGTCAGGATTCGAACCACGGACGCCTCGAATACAATCCGAGTGTGCTGACCTCTACACTACGAAGGGATGCTAAGAAAGAGGGAGAAATACCTTAATAACTGTTTGTAGCTCAAATTTCTTTTCATGTTCAGAAACACAAATACTTACGAGGTATTGCTCCGAGTACATTCCTGTCCTTTTCTTTAACTCATAGATCTTTTTAAGAAAACTTCGTCCTTTCGTTACAGAAGATTTTTTCGCTAAAAATAAGAATATAAATATTGTTATCATTTCATTTTGAAGTTTTTAGAAACATGAACTCATAGCATTTTTCAAATTTTCACCCCATAATTCCTTACATAATAAGGTTCCGCAAATACGTGTGTACGTAAAAGGATATAATGGTGACAACCTGGCAATAATGTGGTCCTTGACAAAATTGGACCATCTGTCAAAAACGAGCCATTGGCAGAAATTATTGCAAATATAAGACTGGATTTTGCCTAAATGAAAATCAATACTACTTTTTTTTAAGTTGTCAGTTCTGCTAGTTTTTGATAAAATCACGTCTGACGTATCTTCCATGATGTAGTATTTTATCTTCCACCGTTTGAAGATTAAGAGTAGACCATAATCCACAATATTTTTTAAATTTACATTCTTCTCTCTGGAATCTGAATGTATGATTGTCACTGAAGTAATTTTAAAGTTTTCAAATACATTTATTTAAATAACTTTTACATAAAACATTTCAAATTATTACGCTCTCTAATTTTTTTTCAACGGTTGAACAATTTTTATCAGTTATTCGAGATTGATCGAACTCATAAGTCATCATTTACAACATTGCCCAGGTTGCACCACAAGAGACGGCTGAATTACAATCACGAGAAAGGCGAAGCATCGTCTTAATTTTGAGGAAGAACAATTCCGAAGAGAATGGATTCCAAGATCTCCTATCCCTTTTCCGTACCATAAAATCCTAGTCAGACAGCTCAATAATATTTTAAGCATTCAGTGACACAATACAATTAAATATGTTCATGTCTCTTGTAAGATTCGAATCCGGGCCCAAAAATACGATAGTGATTATCTTATTACCAATAAGACGGCATCTCTAAAATAAATGTATCGCAATTCCAAACTTGTAAACCGCAGTAAATTTTGCGTTATATATTTATTAAATGATCCATTTAGCTTTTCTAGATTAATTGCATCCAGTTCATTTTAACTGTAGCCGGTTTCCATCATATAAAACTGAATATATACACTCTTTAAGACAGCTTCGCGGATGTAAATGAAACGCATTTTGTTGTCGTTTAAGTTCATATTTTTAGGAATATATGAGAAATTATTTTCAAATGCTTCTGAAAGTCTTTTATCTTTATTCGTTTTACCAACATTATATGCGGAAGTAAAACGAAACATTCCAGATGAAAACGATGATGACACTTCTGAAGCCATCAACAAACTCACTTTTTTATTAAATTCAATACTACGTGATACGAAACAGCAGACCTTTGGCATACACTCCAGCTCAAAATACTGCCAGTTAGCTACAGTATTTCTAACTATGTGGAATCTACTTTCATGCCAAATAAATTTGCACATTTCAAGAGGATACTTTGACAGAATTTTAAGACAGAAAGCTTAGTGTAGAAATCAAAATGTAAATTTTTAATTTAAACTTAGAATTAAGCCTTACATCTTTGTAAAATTTAAAAGACAAACTTATTTTAGGTGACATAGTTCTCCAGTTACATATTAGCTAGTGCGTAAGTGTATTACGTTTCATGTTTACCTTTATAGATATTGCTTCCATATCATTTGGGATTTCTTCGCCAACGGCCCATTTCTTATCAATTTATTCGGCTGCTTTTGTATTCCGATCAAGCTGCGCTCCGGATGCTTGTTTAGTATTCAACACATAATATTGCAGAACTCTCCATCGAAGAATGGAATTCTAATCGATTGCCCTTCTCGAAGCCCTGGAGATGAACTTCTATACAAATAGGAATAATCGATAACCTCAATCACTCTTCGAATGGAAATTCATTGTTTGCTTAAACCTGGGAACTCAGAAAGAGACTAATCAACTAAACATGTGCAGAATAAATACGGTTACTAAGAAACAGTCTCTGTGATCTTAGAATCCCAGTTTCATTTCAAAGTTTAACGAGAGGAAAAGGTTTTATATTAAGAGAATAACGAATATTTCAAAAGAAGCTCCTTCCATTAACAATCAGATATATTTCCCTTGAATAAATTTCGAAGACTCACTCTTTTCTTAGACGACTAATTTTGTTAGACGCATTTTCTGGCAGAGAAATACACTTTACGAATTTTTAAAAAAGGACAAAACGAATCTGTAAATTGGAAACAAAGGAATATTTTTCGAAACAACTAGTTTCAATGTATCGGGATTTCAGCTCGATGTTTTATCCACATTTTATTAAAATTTCCTGTCCATCCTATAGCTGTACGGCGAAAACTGAACTTTTGAGCTATATTTTGCCATAAATTTTCATCAAAGTACAACTTTTCTGTGCTACTTGACATAATAAAATAATATGTAACAACAGTAGAATAAGGTAAGATCGAATATGTCGATTTTTTAAAAACAATTGACATTAAATGTATTTCTAACAGGCAAGAGTTATATGTTAGTGAAATAACTCTTTGCGAAAGCTGTTTAACATGCAGCCTTGAAGTTCTGTATTCGTGCCCGGTATAAAAGCAGGTATTTTATAACAAGCCTAACGCAGAGATGTTTTTGTATAATCAATGGCATTTCGCTGGTTCAAACAATTTAAGAAAATCTTTAATTTACAGACAAAGGATTTGAGTATTCTTGTTAGCTTATTGAACAACATTATGATAAGCACAGCAGATCAGCAGATGCTATTCTTCACGAAAACACCAAGTAATAGCGGATGGAGTGGCAGAGATGCTTCTCATTTCTCATGATGGCTTATTCACTATTCTGCATGATCGATTGATTATACATAAGATACAATTGTACAAAATTGAGGTAAGACTGTTAACTCCTGAACAAAATTAAATGCAGGTAGATATGCGTTAAAAACTTCCTAATACAGAGGCTGTTCGCACATTTTTTAGACAATGTATATTGTATTCACAAAACTAAATTACATAAAATTCCTGTGTTTTAAATGTTCTATTTGACATCCCTTATTCTGAACTATCTTTCGACACCGCAATTTCCAGGATAATAATGCCTTTTGAAGTGTCAGAAGAGTATTCTATCCCATTCCTCCCGAACAGCTTTCCAGAGTCCTCTTAGGGTTTTGAGACAACGTTTAGATAATGCAGTTTTTAAAAGTCCGAAAGCACAAAAATCCATAGATTTAGTAGGGATATCAGTGAAGGGTATGGCCTTGATACCAGTTTTTTGTTCCATTTCTTTTAGTAAATTTACAGTGGATGTGTGACTGATAGCTTTGTCCTGATGGAGTCTCACAGATGGATGGCACTGTGGGTAAAGCGATGGTATTTCATTCAGAAACATTGGCGATAAACTATGTTCCTAATAGTATATGGAGTTAATCTTGACATTTTGTTTTGCACTCTCTTTATTTTTAACTTGCCATTATAAGAAAAACTAGCAACAATCATGAATCCCTTAGAAAAACTTTCTTTCGATTCTTTGAACCATGCATTGAATTTTTTTCTCCCCTTTTATGATAATAAATGGCTCTATTTTTGTTACAATCATTTAAATGCACCCATGCTTCATCTGTTGTGACAATTGTTTTCTATTTTTCTTTGGATAAGTATTTCTCATATAGAATTCTGAAGCGTGTCCTGCGTTGAGCGATATGCTTTGGAAGAAGACGATGCACATTGCGTTTTTTCGCTTTCTTAAGATTTAAATCAACGTTTATGATTTTTTTACAGTGGACACCGAGCATTTTAATGATTTTGCAACTGTCCTTTGAGTAGGGGGATTTTCTTTTAACATTAAACAGCGTACCTTTGCAATAGTCGAAGATGTCCGTTTTTTCCTTGGATACTTCTTTCGAATTTTTGTCCCACTTGAGGCTCCAATTTGACGTTTTTTTCCTTTCTTGTTGATGATATTAACTATCGACGCTTTAGATATCACAAAACCATGACTCTCACATCGTTTTTGGATAACGGAGTATGCATATTTCTCTTCGGTAAGAGAGTAAATGTAGCCTTCGAACCACTGCTTTGTTAAATTCGCCATTTTGAATAAAAACAAAACTTTGAAGCCACAGACGATAATTTTGACTTTTAAAAACATAGTACAATTGCAATTATTTCTTTTGCAGCAAACGATTTTTTATTACAGCTTATCAAAATCGTCTAAAAATGTGTACACTAGCAGAGCAGGTTAAACGTAATGTAAATCCATTAAAGTCCATTATTAATGCATCACTACCTAGAATCCTGAAATCAAACAGGCAAAAACAGCCTCAGTGGTGGATATATAAAGTGAATGGCTTCCTGAATTTGAGCTTTTAAGGGCATATTTAAATTCATTTAAGCTAAGTCCATACCGTGTAGGTTATATGACGCTGTGTATTCTATGTTGTAAATATGTAACGTCAATACGTTACTTGGCAATACTATGTATGTTATGTCTATGAGATTCTATGCTATGTTGCTACACTATGTTCACGTTTCGTGTAGGTTAAGCTACGTTGTGTATTTAATGCTGTAAATCATAATGTCATGTCGCTATGCAATATACTCATGCTATGCTATGTCACGCTTTTACTATGTCATTTTTCTTTTTTGCGCAAATGATAACTTGTACATTGAAGTCTCTACTTTGCCATTTTAAACAGAATTACGAAAGGAATTGTAAACCATGTCTTTTGCAGTTTCAACATCATCAAAACTCTGGGTCATGAATCCAATGTTTCATTCAAATAACGTCTGAAGCAGATTCAGTTACAGGTGCTTGTTTGAACTGAATAAATGGGGCAGTTTAATTCCTGCTTTTCATCAGTAATTCAAAGTAAATAGTCGAAACATCTAATGCATAGCTTTATCATGGCTTTCTTTCTGTTGTCGAATGCAAACTTGCACATCGAGACATCTACATTGTCATGTGTAGGAGGATTAATATAAGAATTGTAAGCCACATTTAATTGCAACATTTCGGTAATTAAATCCGAAATGTCGACATGGACCCAATGTTCCACTCAAATGACATCCTAGACAGAACTACTAAGAGACAGACCCTAGAGCATCAGAGATCACTGGGTGGCCTGAAACACAGAGTTCTTCGAAACATGTGTTAGTGGTAGTTGTAATATGGCATGATGTATCTTATAGAAGGGAAATACTTCTTTTTTGATGCAATAAAGATTTGAAACGTTGTTAGGTATCAACTTCTAGTATACTTAGAATGTTAGAATGTTAGAATACGCAGTTTAAGATGTCTACAAACAATTCTACAATGACGTCATTTCTCCAAAAAGAAAAAATTACTCAATTTTTTATATAATCAAAGTCAACAATAGAGAATTAAAAAAGTAGTGAAATAAACAGAAATTTCGGTTTCTAAATTGTAGTTTATTTTTTTTTTATTTTATTATTTTTTTTTGGAAATAATGTATGTTAACAAGTATGGAGGTAAGAAGAATAGGACTATTGAGTTTTGCTAAATTACCCTTCATTATGAAGATACTAATTATGTTAGAACACACTTAATATATCTAATTTCAGAAAATTTAAACGTGAAGAATTTCACTTTCAACTGAAATGCATAATGAGAAGTGGGGTTTGATTTTCAGATACTTTAGTACTTCAACTAAAAATGGAATAAAAGATTAAATTCATCAAATGGAGTATTAGTTAAACAAGAATTTAATGAAAAAAGGAGTCTATAATTAAGATATAGTCAGAGATACATTTGAATACATTGCCTTGTAGCTTTTGTGGTTGTATTTACTAAAAATTATTTTAATTTAATTCTCTCCTCTCCGGCTCTTTCATCACGAGATTCGCTCATTCCAGAATTCAGATTTCCAGTGGCAGGCAGTTTTATTACAGAGCATTATGAACAGAAGTATAGGATCGTACTCTCTTTAGCCACATAAACTCTACAAGACCCTACTAAGGAACCTGGTGACATCTCGCACAGGCTTAGAGGAAACAACCACAGAAGAAGGGCAAAATAGCCCTTTATTATCGTTAACTATCTGAAAGGCACGTACTTCGTGCTTACAATGATACCGTTAATTTGCGGTGGAACTTAAGAATCGTTACACAATAAATTTAAGGCTAAAGAGTAGTGCTCGACTAGCACTTCAAGTTGAGGTTAACTAGGTTGACTCGACAACCTACTCGGCGTGATAATTACTTAAATGCCCAAAGAGGCGTATCAGCAACTTCGCGTAACAGCAAGGATAGACTCGTAACGTGCGCTGGCTAGGAAAAGCACGCTCTGAATTAACTCCAAGATTGACCCCTTTAAATACTCTCTTCACTTAACTTTAAATTTGCATCCTGGGAACGAAATGCGAGGCGAAGTTGAGGAGTTCAGAAAAGATAACAAAAATATGAATAATTGGTTAATTGAACTAAGGAAAACCCTACAGAGGTACGAGAGTTTTGGCCTGCTTCCACTGCCCTGCGATAGGACAAAATACTGCTTTGCCTTGGATTTCCTTAAGCCCAAATTGGATACTGTTGGGTAAGTGTGTGTCCAAAATTCTGTCGTGGTGTACATAATCTTGTGGTTTTTGTATAGAAAAAATTTAAACTTTTGAATTCATATCCTTCATAAAAGGAAACTCAAATATTCCTTTTTATTTTTCTCAAATATTCCTTTTTTTTTCTTTTAACCTTAAGTTGACCCAGGTTGGATCGTAATATGAAGTGATATATTTCAATTCAATTAATCACAACGGAGATAATTTCCGTCAAATTTTGTGTCTGTTCAAAAATCTGTCTCTGTTTCTCTGATGGTTATATATTTTGATGAGGATAATTCCCTTCACAGAGCATAGGTTTCTGCCTATTGAGATTGTAATTGTACTATTCAAGTAGTTGGAACCCAAATAGATATTACAGTCTATCTAAATGAATTTGTACAATATAAGTAACGGTGAATAGTAATAGATAATGCTTAATTATTCGGTTTATTATTTTAAATACTATATGACTCATCATTTAGACATACACATGAACACTTTAGTAAAATGTAGCTGCTTCTTATTTAAAATAAATCTAACGCATATTTCTTTAAAATGCTTACCTTTTGCGCCAAACGTGTTACAAGTTTAAGTCTATTTTTTAGTCTATTTCCTGAAAAGTGCTGCTATTAATTAAAACAGTTTTTTAGTCTAAGCAAGCAAGTGCATTCTATTAAGTTGGCTTACTTAGCTAATACCTTTAATACAAAAGCTCCATAACATATTTTTAAAATATTTTTATTGTTATGGCTTGTCGGGTGATAAAACGCTCGTGGTGCTTCATACAAGTGTTTCGACACGGCTGCATAAAAAAAAGACAGAAGCTGCTTATAAAATTTCAGATCCCTCAGAAAGTAATTTGGGCATCTTCATAAATCATTCCAACGAGACGAAGAAGGTTTTATATACAGCTCATTGCTTCATGATTTATTACTTCAGAACTTTTCTTTAGATACGTTAATATCTTCATCTAAAGATGGCGTCTATTCTGGTACCTTTTTCATTCCCTTGAGGAACTTTTACTCCAAGTTCATGAAATATTCAAAGCAACGAACTCTCCGTGTTCGTTATCTTTTTTCTTCCTTCATTTCCCCAAGGGCAATCAAAAGTCGCTGTTTTGTATTTATGTGAGCTCTCTATTCATGGCGGTCACCTTAGGAGCCGTTGATTAGAAAAAAGGGCCTTTTCAATATAGTTGCTGCTGAAATTTCATGTAATAATACTTCCAGTTTCTTAATGGATGGATATGAATATCTTATATAAAGGAAAGGCACAAAAGCCAATACTTTAACAAACTTAAGAACGTATTTTTGCCCTCGGTTAGTTCATGTAATAAAAGTTAAAATTTTCATAATGTATAAGTATGTATTTTTTAATTGCTGTAAATATTTACATACATTTGCCTATAATTTGTTTTTTATGTATTTTTTATTACTTTATTTTCAGTTTTATTTATTTATTTAAATAGGGCATTTTGTGTGAAAAGTTTCGTTCGTTTGCTATATATTTCTTTAACGTTGAATTTTGGGTACTTTTTTTGTTTTTACTTTGTTTGATTTATAATTGATTGATGTTAATTAACGTTTGATTTTTGTAGAACCAGAGATACAGGCAGATATTCTCCTAACATGTTATTGCCATTTGGCCGCTTCTTGCCAACTTTTTGATATTTTAAAAGTTTTCGCAAAATGCATTTACGAAGCTCTATATTTAATTTTACTGGAACATGCACAGTATCTTTTCCCCTTGTGCAGTCTTATCAGTGTGTGGTTATGAGCGTCCATCAGTTAATACACCAAGATCTTCGTATGTTTGCACGCTTTAGGTTCTCGTAGGTAATCAGCCTTTAGTACTTTTCTCCTTACGCAATTTTGACGATCCGCAATCCTCCGAGCGTTCTAAGGAGGGCTTCACTACCCTATCCTTTTCTCTTTGATATGTTTATACATGACTACTTTTCTGTACGAGGTAGAATATTCTCAATTAAGAATCAAATCTCGTTTATCTGGCCTAATTTAAGAGATCTTTATAAATCTGTAACATGCGACAGTTAAGTCCAACGAGTCTTCAAAGTTTTAAGCTGGCTAAATAAAAAAGTGAATATTTCAAAAAAAAAAGCTTCTTTGATTGCTCATCCCTTTCTGAATGCCATTTGTGTTAAAAGTTATCTAAAACCTGTATAGTATCAAGATATTAAAAGCAGTGTTTGCCATAAGTTTCAAAGCACTTTACTTCTTTCCGCCTAAGATTCATCGTACTGTTAATTCGCAGTTTACAATTTTGCTTCAGATGCGTACGTAAGACGAGGTAGAAAGCGTGAGCGTATTTTGAACGGCACAATAAATAAATTGTTAATGTGAAAAAATCTAACTTGACCTTAAATAGCTTAACTATTAAAATTACATGCGTTAATATTGTAAAGGCATTAGGTTATTTGGAAGCAGGAGGTGTGAAAAATGAGCAATGCCCTCGCCGGGACTTGAACTACGGACCTCTCAAATACGTGTCGAGTGTTCTGACCACTACACTACGAAGGCATGCGAAGAAGGCGGGAGAAATACCTTATATACTCCCCCTTTTAAAGGGCGACTGTGGATTAGGGGACCCAGTCGCCAGATCCTGGTGGTGGAGAATTATCATCCACCACATTTTTTGTTCGGGCGCCACTGAGGAGTCATTAGGTATTTTTTTGAAAGCAGAAGACATGAAAAACTGAGCAGTCCCCTCGCCGGAACTCGAAATCACGGGCCTCTAGAATACGCGTCGAGCTTGCTGACCACTGCATCACGAAGGCATGCGAAAAAAGCGTGAGAAATACCTTATAATATTACAGGTCATTAAAATATTAAACGTAACAGAATATGTATATTAAAGGCTAATATCTCTAACAAAATACTTCCAAATAAAAATTAACTAAATCATTATAGACAAATTTAATTGAATAAAATGAATGATAGGATAAAATCTTCCATAAGGACAATGATAAAATTACAAAATAAAATCATCTGATGGAAATTATTATCATTATTATATAAAGAAGGACTTGCATGTATGTATGTCCTTCACACTGTGGACAAACGATGGCATCTAGAATCACCAAATTTTCAATATACTTAGCATCTAGTTAACATCAGCACCTCGAAGCTCAAATTTTAAATTTCGAATTTTTGTAGATTTATTTCATATTTTGCGTCAATTTAATAAAATTTCACTAAACAAACTCAGCTTTTTAAAAGCGAGCAGAAGCAACATTGTTGCAAATAAAACATTTTTATCTTCACCGTTCCACAATTTTTTTATGTCTTATCACTGCCCAAAATAAAATACTGTTGCGCGCGTACGTGTTCGTAATAGATTGAATGCACACAGAATTCATAATAGCTTGTTAAAATTTATTTTATCAAA
Source organism: Stegodyphus mimosarum (assembly GCA_000611955.2). Lineage (NCBI taxonomy): Eukaryota > Metazoa > Arthropoda > Arachnida > Araneae > Eresidae > Stegodyphus > Stegodyphus mimosarum. The sequence continues at coordinate 252,490 of KK116935.1, forward strand.
AGAAACAATGCACAGTTCTGAAACTTACCACAAAACTACTCGTACAGCTCTTCACAGTACAACAGAGTATAAAATGAATTCCACCTGAAAAGGCTAAGAACGTTAAACGCAACGCAATTCAAACAGCATCTAAAAGATGATTTCACGGATATTTCCATAGTTCGAATTCAGGCTCTGAACTAAAAACTACTACTCAGAAGCTGACGCTCTCTCCCCTATTATATAGTTTTCTCCCTGTCGCCGAGAAATTTCTAGTATCTTCTGCTACTCGAAATTACTGGAAGGCAAATGAGGGTTGGATACGTTTGCTGCTACATATCGGTTACTATTACATCAGTCGAACCAAAAGGTTGCCAAGTTTAGCGACGTTTAGCTATTTCTCGCCAAATTTGGCGACAAAAATCAGTTGCCGGAACCATCGCCATCTTGGGGATATCTCGCCAATTTAGCGAGCTAGCCGCTACAAAATGTACACAGACCTGCACCTGTATTCTTAACCGTGTGGCAAAGCTTCGCATGTTTACATTTTCATGTTACATTATACAAAACAAATATTACAGTTTTGCATATAATTTCACTAAAATTATTTACGTATGTACAGAATTCATAACAATACTATTATCGTCCATGCGCCGACGTACTGCCATTCAGTAACGCGTAATTTATTTAACTTTCAAATTTAATCTCTCTCTTTTGATCAGCCAGCCTAGCAGCTTAAAAGCAACAAACGCATTCTTAAAGAACATTTTTTTACTATTTAATCTAACTGATTTAAATAAAAATGCATTTAAGTCGTAACATGTCTAATTATAAATATGAAGTGTTTTTATGAAATTGCTCTATCTCTCTTTTAAATCATTATGTATATATCTTTTTTCATAAAAACTATTTTAGGGGACTTGGTACCTTTCAAATGATATTTTTTATTTTAGAACTTTCATCTATTTTCTATGAATGATATTAAGTGGTTTTATAAGACAAAATGATTTTAAGAAATTGTTTTCGTAGCTTCACGTTGCATTTAAATACATCAGTTTATAAACATAAACAGAGTTTCCTGATACTTTCAGTCATATTTAATTACACTCTATTTTATTTACACTGATTTTTAATAACTTACTGAAAACAATTAAGAAGTTAAAAAAAGTAAAAACTGAGGGGGCATGACATTTAAAGGGCTGTCAAAATGTTTAAAAGCGTTTTATGCCACTTATTACAGTCAGATCATTTCAAAATTTCTCTTCACTGTAGTAAGGGTATTAAAGTATTTTTCTAGGAAAAAATTGAAAAATCGGTAATTTTATCGATTTTGGGGCACCGAGTCCCCTTTATGGGATTGGCCGCGGAAGCGGTTAGTTCATCAAAAAAATTAGCCTCTCAAATAGAATAGTTAAATTTAATGATAATTAACCTAAATAATAAAACACAAGCCTTACATAACTAATTATTATCATAAGACATTGCGTAGATTAATATAGTTTACATTAAAAAAATAATCCTCTTCTTACCAGTAATATTTACTTGGAACAGCTGAGCTTATGCTTGACCCTCTTGAAATATGGAGTGTTTTCTGTAAAACTTTAGATTAATTTATAATTAATTTTATTGACTTTCAAGTGTGTCTGTTTCACATAATACTGAAATTAATTTTAAATTACAACTGAAATTCCTACTTTCAGTAATCAGGTTTCGTAATTTTCATGTTTTTAGTTTTTTTTTCTTTATTTTATTTAGAAAAGCTAATACAGGTTAGAATAACATGTTCGTTTCTTTTAAATTCTGCCAAAATGGAATCTTTTAAATACGTTAATAACACATTACGCACTTAAACTAATTGATTAATTTCATTAAATCTTGTTCAGATGAAAACACTTATCTCCGTGATTACTGAAATAAGTAAAATTATATAAATGTTTTTTGATTCGAAATATCTTCAGTAATCTTTCATTACTTTAGTTTTACACCGGCATCGGAATGTTCTAAGTAAGTAAAATATATCATTTATTTAAATATATTCCTTTTTCTTACAAACATCGCTGTTTTTTTTATGAAAGAACTCAAATAAAAAAGAGATTTCTCTAATTTAAAATCTTGCAGGCATTTTTTTGTTTTGTTTTGTTTCCTTTAAGATATCAATTTGATATAAAAAATTTTAGGAATTGTGATTTTTTTTATTGAATTTTGAGAATTTTTTTCCCTTTTAAGCTATAACGCTTCAGTTAGACTGCCAATATAATATACGATGTTTTACATGAATGAAGCGAATTGTCGTTAAAAAACTCATTCTCAATCTTCAAAGTAGTTTTCAGAACGTAGTCCTATTTTTTCCGCAGCATGTCGTATCTGTACACCTTCGTTTCGGTGCTTTCTTGGAATTGAAATAAAGCTTCGTTTCCTGGTTTTTCGTACACTTGGAATTGAAATAAAAATTCATCTCATGGTTTTTCGTACTGTCACAGTGAATAATTCTGTAGTCTTTCAAAAACTGTAACTAAGATGTTTCGTTCATCATCAGGTAAGTTCCAAATTTTCGTATCCATGATAAGAATTCTATTGAAATTAACTTTACAGAACATTATTTTGGTAAAGCAAAATGGCCACTACATATAATTCCTCTTGACTGGTTTAGTAAACTATTTGGCGATGAATCCTGTACTGATAATAGAAAAGTACCAAAAATTTTTAATTCGTCCCATCTCTAACTAAATATCCCCCACTAGTTGATTTTTGGTTGTTTCCAAACATCAAAAGTTCCTTTGCACAGGAAACAAGGCGACAGAAGCCAAGTAAGCCCATTGACAATGATAATCTGAAGAAGAAATCTGTCGCTAATATTATACGAAGCAGACCCTTTTTAAGGAAATGCAGCGGTACTAATCATAAAGCACATATTATATATATGTTCAAAAGTATTGAATAAAAAATAACCGGCTGTTAATCAGGTACCGAAGTTGATTTAAATGGTGGATATTTTCTATTTGATCGCAAAAGCGAGTAAAAAATGCTATATGGGTTGTGCTAATTACGAAATTTAAACCTTTGTAAGTAAACGAAATATAAACCTTTGTAAAGTAAATACGATGCTAAGCATTTCTACTATTTTTACAGTCGCAAGATTAGTATAAACTAATTTAGTGACTGAAATATGTTTTTCTAAAAACAGATTTCCTGAGAAAAATTATTAAACTCAAACACGAATAAGTTAACACCAATAAAAGGGTACAATATGTTTTCATAAATTATTCATATTCATTTTAAGGTAGCTAACAGCATTTTTATGCACGTTTATAAGAATATTAATATTAGTAACTTTTTCACCTTTCAGGTTTTGGGTTCTGACCAGCATTTTCATTTTGTACATCGGGCCATTCCACACGCACGCAAAAAGAGGAGCCTAGCCCACACAAGGAAACTTAAAGCTGATCCTCTGGTAAGTTAATAAATTTGATTCCACTGTTTACGTATAGAAGTAAATATTTTTACGCCTGCGAAACTTCCATTATTTTCAGTGTAAAAACTGTGCTATTTATTCATTGTAAATTTCATATCAAAATTCCTAGAACTCAGCATTTCTGTTTATAATAATTTCTTTCTTTTTCATAGTAATCATACAGAACATAGGAAACTAACGATAAAGATTTTATTCAACGCTAGTAAGCTTTGATTTACAAACGGATTGAAAAAGGCTTTAAATTAAAATGCCCATACAACGTACCTGTGTCTTCTCTAACATTCAGTCCTCATTTTCAATCCCCAATCATCTATTTCGAATCATCGTTTTTTATGTGTTAATAAATATATTAACTCGTGGAGCGAAAAAAAAGATAATTTGTTAATCCTCAATAATCTGGCTCAGATTGTTAGCCTAAAGGGCCTTAGTCCAGAAGGGCTATTAATTTTGTTTTGGCATTTTGCTTCGATTCACTTTTCAAACTGTTGCGACCAAAAATTACAGCCCTGTATTATATTTAAAGAAATTAAATAATGAAGAATCTGCATAAATGTATGCATGTTTCTCGTCTTATGATAAAATAACGGTATCTAGGGATATCCAATTTGAACAATGTAATTCTCCACCGAATATGGGCATCTAGAAGCATCCTAACTTGGAATTTGGAAATTGTTTTATTATATATTTCGTATTTTTTCAGGCATTAAAGAATGTTTGATTAACAAAATCAACGACTTCAAAGCGAGGAATGGCAGCACTGTACGGAGAAGAAAAAAACATTTTTATCTCTAATGCGTGAAACTGTGTATCGTAAATTCTAAAGATATGCTCATTTTAAAATTATTTTGTGATATTGCTGTTGAATTGAGTTTTGCGGTTTAAGTGCAGAGAACTTAATATTTAATAAATAAAGGTACACACAAAACGTTAAAAAAAACGCCACTTTGGGCGTAATGTAAATTCTGAAAGCTTTCAGATTTTTTTATTATTACTCTCATTTTCTGAACCATTACTTGTAAACATAAACATTCATCAGCTGGGTGCGTTGCATATTTTTTTCTCTTTCTATTTTTTTGCCATTTGTTTTCTCTTTGACTTTCTGAATCGTACTAACCATGATGCTGATATCACTGCTAACACTGGTAGTAAGAACTAAAGTACACAATAGCGAAAGTAGATAACTCATGTCTTGAAGTTCATTCATCTCATAATATCTTAAAACTGACATAAAACAGTTCTCAGAATGCAAATAATAATATTAGACCATAATAAGGCTTATAACATACTATTGATTGAATTATTGGAATCTTAAAATTCCCAGTTTTAAAAAATTACATCTTACCTGCTTTTCAAAACAAAAGTTTTAAAACTTAGTCCATTTTACAGACAGATAGATGTCTTATTTTGCATCTGCTAATTATTTCTGCCCGCAGAGCGAAAAATCGAGGAAAAGAAACTTCGTATAATTTTATCCGAATTTGAAGGCCCAGGTGAAAAAGATGGGACACAAAAAATAAAAACAAAAGGGCCATGTTAAACGTAGTAAAAAAGGGGGGCTAATTTTAGACTGAGAGAGGAAGAGAGGAAGTTATCTACTGGTAAATCTGCTTGCTTATAAGTGCAATGATTTGTGAGAAACCTTTTGTGTTCGTGCCATATTACGCGTCCCAAGAGTGTGTTCATTGAATGATAAGTGAACGATACCAAATTATTGTAAAGAATAATTTTAAAAGATAGATTTGAGATGCTTCGTTACGAAAGTTTGAGCATTTGTTATTTATCAGAGGGCAAAATGAAGCCGAAAAACTTGTGACAGAACTGCAGCTCTGCGAAGAAATTTAACGTATTTGAGCTATGGACGCAGTAAGGAAAAAATTCAAAAAAAATGAAAAAAGAAATATATACAAGGTGTCCCAAAACGACCGCATAAACTCTGCACAGCTAGATTCCTCGTTGGAAGTACATAAAAACTGCCCAAAGAAGTGTTCCTGTACGATCCATAGTTTACGAGAAAAATACGAAAAAGAAAGTATGACGTCACTGCCGGTGCAAGAAAAAACATTTTATTGAGTATATCAACAGCGTATATGCACAATTTAAAGCAGATGTTCAAAGTGTCTGCCGTGTATGCTGAGGCAGGCTTGAGCACGCTGTAGAATGGCTGTCATCACACGTTGCAGCATCACACGTCCACCGAAGTACAAGCAGCATGCAGATGAGCAATTTAGTCCATTGGTATTGTCCCTACGTCTCGATACACCAGTTCCTTGAGATGGCCCCATAGGAAAAAAATCCAACCGTGTAAGATTTGGCGAACGTGGCGGCCATTGAACTGGACCCCCACGTCCGATCCAGCGGCCGGGGTATTCCATATCCAGCCAACCACGTACAGGAGCACAGAAATGCGCCGGAGTCCCATCATGCTGGAACCAAAGTCCCTGTATTGCCGCTAATGGTATGTCATCGAGGAACTCGGTTAAGACCTCATTGAGAAATACCAATTACGACTGTCCCGAGAGCCGTTCAGGCAACAGATATGGTCTAAGCAGGCGATCACCGAGTATGCTGGCCCACACATTAAGAGAACAAGGTTCCTGATGCTTCTGCGGCCGGTTTGCATGTGGATTGACCTGGGACCACACGAACGGAATACATGACCACCATACGAAGTCTACCGGTAGCTGCAAGATGCAGCCTTTTAAATACCAGTTCAACGACGGCTTAACGTCATTCCACGGCGCGCGAGCATGCATGACGCGATATGCGCGGCGAACGTTTTAAACATTATCGTCTAGAAAGATATGCCAATAATGTTGTTGATATGTCCAATAAAGTGTTTTTTTTACACCGGCAGTGACGTCATATTTTGTTTTTTGTATTTTTCTTGTAAACTATAGATCGTACAGGAACGCTTCTTTGGGCAGTTTTTGTGCACTCCCAACGAGGAATCTAGCTGTGTAGAGTTTATGCGGTCGTTTTGGGACACCCTGTATATGTATATAAAGTAAAATATAATAGACAGAAAAAGTATCGTATTTTATAACATATAAGTTATAAAATATATAATTTATTAAAGAAGCTGAGACTCAAATTCAAAACTTTACGGTCACGTTATTTTAAATGCAGTTAACAGTTAATATGAACACTAAACAACAAATAGTCGAGCATTTTGCTTTGGTAAATTTCCATAGTATACATTGAAATTTATAGTGAAATAATAATCAGTCAAGAGTAAATTAAAACAAATAATGCACGGTATTGCTGTACGTAACTTATAATTTAAAATAATCTATAAAATTTAAAATAATAAGTAACTTGCCATTGACAAAGATTTTGATTCAAATCCTTGGAACAACGAAATAATGTGGTTAAAAAAATTATGAACCATTCGCACCTATTAAAATTTTAATACGAACTGTTACGAATTTTGTATACATGAAAGTAATTTTAATGAAATTAGATATGAATTTGCATCTTTTTTATAATGAATGCTTGAAAAAAAGGGAAGCGCTGCCAAAAAAATAAGGTTACAGGGGCATGTCTATTTAACATTGATGTAAAAGGCTATATCACTGAATTGGCGAGATATCGAGAAACTGGTGACGACTTCGGCGGCTAATTTTTGTCGTCAAATTTAGCGACCACTTAGTGACATTTTGCTCCGGTTCCTGTAGAACTGTAATGGGTATTTTAATTGAATAACTGTAATTGATGCTATGTGTAGTTGTAACCGTATCCAGGCCTCGTATGCCTTCCAGTAATTTTTTATTTCCAGCAAGTAAAGTGACTCCACTTACCTCTAGTAAGTGGAAGGTACGAGAAATCTCTCCGTGGCCGGAAGAAAGCTATATAAGACCGGGATGGGCAAGAGTTTCTGAGTTATTTTTTACTTCAGGGTTAGTTCGTAGTATTGAGATTTCTCCGTATGACTTCAATCTTTAGAGGCGCATTGCTTTGCGTTTTGTTTAACGTTCTTAGTAGTCTGAATGTTACTAATGGTACTGTGGTCTGTGATACTGTACGAGTATTCTTGTGCAAAGTTCCAGAAATGTGAAGTGTTTCTTTTGGAAAATTAAATTTTATGAAGTTATCAACAGTTCTGGGTGTATTCGATCTATTATCGAATACACCCAGAACGTTGCGTGCGTCGTACGTAACCCGTACGACGCACGCAATAATATATATATAGAGAGAGATATGTAATAAAAACAGACTTTGAAGTACTGATGTAGAAACAGAGACGCAGAAACACAGAAATACTGATGGCGCAGCACGTGAATAGCATATAACATAGATCCATATTGAAGAATAAGAATTACTGATTGCTTAGAATTCTAAGATGTCGAATCCGTAATAATTACCGCATAAGATTAAATATTCATTTTTGTTTCAATTGACGTTTGCAGCCGCAATTCACTCTAATCGTGCCTATTTCAGAATATTTATATTTTTGATACTGCTGCGAGAGAAAGAGAACAGAAGGAAATAGCTTTCAAGCGATACAGAGGTAGAAACAAAAGAGCGCAATTATCCAATATGGAAGTTCACAAACAGAAGTTTTTTTAGGTTAGAAAGGTTTCACTTGTCAAAATTTTCAGCTCAAGTTCCGAATCAGCTACGTCATTAGCGTTATGCAAGCCATGTGACATAGATTTGTCTAGAAAAGGTGCAGTCCAGAAAAGTTGTTATACTTTTAGAATACAGAGAGGAAATACTCAAATTAAAAATGAGGATCTAAGAGACCTTGAAATTAAATTATAAAGCTGATTTACATATTTTTTTATCTTACACACACACATATATACACTGGTGTGCAAAAATTAAGGACGAAGTCGAAAAATTAGCATATCAACTGAACGAAGAGGCACAGCGGACAGAAAGACCAATCAGGAGATTAAGTAAGGTGATGTACGGTAGCACATGCGCAGATATGCAGGTAGACGTAATGGGGGAGTGTCTGAGTAGTATAAAGCATGTTGTCGGCGTAAGATCAGTATTTCTGGCAAAGAGATTGCACGCTGTATAGCAGTTAAAATCACACCGAGTTGTTGCCTCAGCGACAAATGGCGAATAATCAATCTGTTAGACGACATCTGGATGCTTTTACCCGAGGTCGAATCATTGGGAATTTGGAAGAAGGCCGCAGTGTGACAAGTGTGGCTGCAGAGTTCGGAATTGCTCACAGCATCGTTTCATGACTTTGGAGACAATTTCAAACTACAGGAACAGCTAACCGGGGGTTTAGTAGTGGTCGTCCACGAGGAACCACACCCGCAGATGACCGGTATATTGCCTTACAGGCCAGAAGAAACAGGCGGCAGACAGCGGGAGAAATCGCTAGACAAGTGCCTCTAAGCCTGCCCATCGGAGAAGGCGTTCTCTGTGGTGCCGGGAACACCGGAATTGGAGAGACAATGAATGGGGACGAGTACTCTTTACAGATGAGAGCAGATTTAGTCTGAGTTGCGATTCTAGACACATACACATCTGTACAGAGCGGGGAACACGCAATAACCCCTTCAACATCATAAAAAGGGACTGTTTTGGAGGTCGCGGAGTTCTCGTGCGAGCAGACATAATGCTTGGTAGAGGGACCGACCTTCATATCTCCCAAGGAGGTTCTCTTCATATCTCCCAATCGTCACCTGAGACTGCTATTGTAACGAGGTTCTTCTTCCTTACATGCGTCTTTTCACAAGGGCTATGGGTCCTCAGTTCCTCTTCATGGACGACAATGCTCCACCTCATCGCACAGTTACTGTCGAAGAGCTGTTGGAGAGTGAAGATATTGAACACATGGATTGGTCGGCAAGGTCTCTGGATCTAAATCCCGTCAAGCATGTACGGAACTTACTAGGGAGACCCATGGCAGCACGTAACTTATCGCCAGTAACGATTTCGAAACTGCGATTGGTGCTACAAGAGGAATGAGCAGCAGTGTCTCAACAGCTCATTAACAACCACATATCCAGCATGCACAAATGATGTGAAACCTGCCTAGCAGTCAGGGGAGATCATATCCCCTATTAAAGACCGGATGTTTCTTGCTGAACACCCATCAAAGGGATGTTTCGGCCTTCAGTCGCATTGCGCTCCATGCTACTTTTTCAATAAAGGTTCTTTTTATCCCTCTGATTTCTCTTTTAGTAAGTGTTGCTTACATTACTCATGTCCTTACGTATTGGGGATCTTACGGTATTAAATGTGTTGATTTGGAAAGCTTTTGTACAAAGTTATATTGAAAAAACAATCTCGTCCTTAATTTTTGCACACCAGTGTATATATATTAATATGAAAGTAATGAAATTAATTTTTGATAATTAAGAACTCTTTGATTAATACATTTTACTCTTTCCATAGCTTTATCCATCAGCTAGGTTGGCACATTACGCTTTTTCAATATATAATGAGCCCAGTTCGGGTTCCATTTTAAATTGCTTCATAAATTGCTGCAATCCATTGCTATTCATCGTTTTAAAGCAAAAAATAAACTTTTTGATAGTATTTTCAATTATTTTTGTGCGTTAACAATTTGTATAAATATTCGTTTGTTTATGAATAAAAGTGAGAGAAGAACAAAAATGTTAACGAAAACATTTTGAATTTTTTTTCTCTTCCAAGCACTAACGGTTTTTACAGGTGAAAATATCCGGAGTAATTCATTTGGATACTTTCTTCAGTTTGCATCCCAGATATAAATAATACAGGGAATATAAAGAAGTATGGTAGTTTGAAAGCATGAAAATTTATCAGATGACTTCCGGCCATGGTAAACACATTCGCCTTTTGTTGGTATAAGATTCTCTTGCCTTAATCTAAATATTATTCTAACTTTCTAGACTGTCAGACAAAATTTCGTCCTGTCTTTAACTGTCAGTATCAGAACAAACTAAATGTGACAGAAATAAAACAACTCAGGATTTATTTTCACTTCAGTTCAAGGTACAGAACTCAAATAAGTAACAAAATATACTCCCGTTTCCACTAGTAGGATTGGCAGACAACAGTGAAATGAATTCAACAATAAATGAAATCAAAAGATTAAGTTTAAATCGTCTTCGCCTATTTGCACGCCTATTACTTATTTAATGAATGGAAACACTTGGTCTTAACCAAACAAATGATTAACAGATATTATCCCACAACTGTCATTTACTAGATTTGTTTTATTATAATAACAATATTTTTACAGTTTTTGTATTTTAATATATAATTGAAAGTATAAATTTTGAAATTAGGTGAATAAAGAATAAAAAACTAAAATTAAAATGAAACGCATTAGCCTTAAAAATAAAGTCCACGGTTTGTGTTAAAGTTCGATCAAACATGCATAAAATTCAATATCATTGAAAAATGTTATAATGATTTAATATTAAACGTTTATACCTTATGCTCATAAAAGAAAATTACTATGTGGAAGTTTATTAACAAAATATTGAAATGTTAGAAGAAGAAGAAAATATCATATCCATATTTTTAAGCTAGTTGGAAAATATCTTGTCTCAATGCATAAAATATTTTTAGAATTTTACTTGTTTTAAGAGCAAATGTCTTTGTTGAAATTAAGAACCTTTTGAAAGAAACTCCATTAATCATAAGAAATTTAGTGTGGTATTGTTTCGTTAGGAAACATCCATTATATTATTATCTGGATATCTTATTTCCAGACATACAAAACGGCTAATATTGGTAAATCTCTTTTTATAGTAAAACGTTTCGAAGGGATCTTTACGTTTATAGTACACCTTGATAACTGCGGTATCAAAATTTTGCGATTTAGAGCAACTCTTGGAAGATAATTAAAATTGCGTCTGCTCTGTTATTAAATATTTCGTTCTTCTTGCCATTTTTTACTTTCTTGTACAAAGTAAAGGAGGTATTGTAATCGTGAAAAGTTTCAGGTATCACATTTCAGTAGAAATATTCATTTTGACCTCTCCTGGATCCATTCTGACTATTGGTTTGCGTAACATCTGTACTTACGGGCAGAATAAAGGACTCTTTTTTCTCCAAAACGAATTGTAAAATGAATTTAAAATGGATTCAAAAAAGATTTTTTTTGTGTCGTCTACATACCTACGTATGAACGCATGTTTACATGTATCTCGGATAACCCAAAAACAATTAGCCCTAGAAGGCTGAAAGTTTGCATCTGGGGTTGCTATAACATCTAGCTGGGCACCTTTCTTTTTCATTGCAATCGACAACGTCAAAAGCATACATATAGCACGTTGGAAGAAGCTCTTTTTAATAGCTTGGAGTTGTGGCGTAAACCAGAAACGTGTGGATGTGGCCGAATGCAATTCTTTTCGTTTTATTCACGATTGGCACATACATTTTCATTTACTCTAACACAAATCAAATCTGCGCTACAACGCCTTGTTCTTAAAGAACGTTTTACGTCATATAAACTTGAAAAATATATTTTCTGAAGGCATCAGGATGTTACTACAGCAAAGCGGAAGAGAGTAAAGACAGGAGAACAAAGAAAAGGGACCCAAAAAGAGCGAGACTGCGCAGCGAAGACTTTTTATACCAAGACATGATTACCTTTCGGATCTCATTAGAAGAATGTTTACATTAAGTGGATTAAATTTCAGATACATAATATTAATTATTATTAGACATAATATTAATTAATAGATTAATACTCGGATGAGGGGTTAAGATTTCATCGCATTGCAGAAATAATTGCGCAATAGAGATCAGATGACGAATCACTTTTCAAAATTACAGCAAGTAAAGATTATATTAGAAAAATTATTGCTTTGCTACTTGTAGAATGAAGAGGGGAGCATGGTAAAATTTAAAAGAGAAGTTAAGGTGCTATTTAATTTATTATGAGAAAGACAGATATATTATACTTTACATGTATGTATAACCATCACCTTACCCGGCTTCAAAATCCTTACTTGGCCTTTACTTTTGCAATCGTTCGTTGTAGTCATAAACTTCCATACAGAAGTATGTTAAATGACGAAAATATTCATGTTTTGGCAATGTCAAATTAAAAAAAAATTAATATGGGTATGGGTTAAAGATGATATCTTTCGCTAATTAATACTTCCACACTTTTTCCACGCCACAGAAACATTTAATGATATCAAGAAAAAGCTATACAGATTAAATTAGATAACAGTGCCTTAGCGCCTTCTCGCGCTCGCTACCATTGTCACCACCTTCACGCGGTTCTCTGGTATCCTCGTCTCCACCTCGCTCTCGCTGGAGGCGCACAGGTGATGGATGCCCTCTGGTGGCTGTGGGACTTAAGGATCCCACAGCTCGGCGATCCTGACTTTGTTTTCGGCCTCGAGAACGCGGATCAACGACACTGGTACATCAAAACAGAACCTGAAAATAGATTAAAAAAACAAAAGAAAAGGGAAAAAAAACAAAAAATACAAGTGCGGAGAAGCCGCACAGTCCTAAGCAGGAAAAGTCCAGAGTTGCATATGATCAGCTGCCGTAGTTGTACAGCCAGGACCTTCATGCTGTCCTGACCACCTCCATACTGTGTCATCTGTATAGCCATTAGATCGTCCACGTCGTATACCTCTGCCTTTATTCTCTTCTTATTGTACGTTCTTCTCTTCTCTTCCTGAATGTTTAGGATGTTTTTCCCTGCTTCCTCTCTAATATCTTCTCGATCTTTCATCATAACATTTGTTTCTTCCTCTAGAATTTCGATAATCTTTAAGTCCTCTCGATTTCTCATTTTGACACCTGTGAGGAGCTAAAAAGGGGAGCTATTTATGCTTCTGCTCTTAGTGCTATTTAAGATCCGTTCTACACCTCCGACATATTTGTACCATTTGGTAGAATCTTCTGTGGTTAACTTGATTAGGACTGGAATCAGCGTCAGATGAATTCTTTCCACTGCGCATTCCCTCTAGGAACGCTTGTAGTTGTAAATATGTGCTGGATCTTTTCTTGGCTACAGTACTCTTCAAAGTGTTTGGACGTAAAAGTCGTACCCTTATCACTCATTATTCTTGAAGGATTACCGAAAGTTGATTGTTGCAGTTTCAGCTTCTGCAGTGCCTCTTCAGCTGATGTATCCTTTACTGGATAGAGCCACAGGAACTTTGTAAATGCATCAACGACGGTCAAGATATGGTTGTAGTTCGTATTTGTCGAAGGTAATGGTCCTATAAAATCAATGTGAAAAGTGCTCAATGGGATACTCTCTTTTGGTATGGGATTCAGCAACCATTCGCCTTCACCTCGCTTTTTGTCGCACAAAATATACAATTCGAAATAAATTGTTCAATTCGTCTTCTAAGGTTAGGAATATGAAAGTACATTTTCAGCAAATCTTCCGTTTTAGACACTGCGAAGTGTCCTTTGTTGTGGATACTACGTATGATTTCTAACTCCAATGCTTCGGGTACCACAAGTAACTCGCTACCACTGTCGAACTTGTATAATACACCATTCTTCAATAGGAAATCTTCCTTTAGTCCTTGCTCGACTAAAGATTTCAGCAACTGGAGATGCTCATCATTTTTTTCCGCAGCTGCAATTTTGGCTGTAACTTCTCCCTGGGAATAGGTAACCTTCCTGACTGCGTTTCTACTCAACGAATCCAGGTGCTTCATTTGCTATCCAGATCTGTGAACAATTTCATAGTCAAATTCTTCTAGAAGTGACGCCCATCCCGCCACTTTAAGAGTTAAATTCTTCTTGAACATAATCTTTTGAAAAGCATCGCAATCAGTAATTATTTTGACATTAGATCCCAAAAGGTAATTTCTGAATTTCTTCAGAGCTTCCACTATAGCTAAAACTTCAAGCTCATAACTAGACCGCTTCTCTTGTTGCAGGCTAGTTTTTTTACTCGTGAAGTAAATAGGGTGTAATTGCCTATCATCAGACTTCTGTAGCAATACAGCGTCGAAACCACGACTGCTTGCGTCTGTATGCAATTCTAGCTGTGCTACTTGTTTGAACATATGCAAAACAGGAACTTCGATAAAAGTTCTGAAGGAACTTGTCGATCAAAGTTCTTTCAATTTGTTAAATGCCTCTTTTTGCTCAGACCCAAATTTGAATTCTACCCCGTTACGAAGGTCACTTAACGATTTCGCTATTTTCGAATAATTGGTAATAAATTTCCTAAAATATCCCGTCAGACCCAAGAAGCTATGAATCTGCTTAAGGTTTTTGGGTTTTTTTTTTAACGGCCTTTTTTTTTTTTTTTATTTTTTTTTCAGAAGAGAGGCGAATTTCCATCCTCAATGATATACCCGAGAAATTCTATTTTTCCTTTTAAAAACTGATATTTCTTAAAATTAATCTCTAAACCGTACTCTTTGGCTACTTCTAAAACGCGTTTTAATTTTTCTAAACCTTCTTTCTCATTTCGCGCTGGAATAATAAAATCGTCCATGTAAGCAACAACAGTGTCATCCAGAATTAAATCTCTAAACACATTATAAATAAATCTTTGGAACACTTTCGGCGACGTGCGCAAACCAAAAGGCGGTGTTAGGAATTCGTACAAACCTGCATGTGTAATGAATGCCAAATATTTAGTGCAAGTTTCCTCCACAGGAACATGAAAAAAACCATTTTTTAAGTCTAACGTCGAAAACCTTTGCTTCACCCAAATGATCTAAAATCTCTTCTACTTCTACATGTGCCATGGGAAAAGAATCCTTTACTATTTTTTGTTTAATTCTTTGAAGTCAACACAAACATGTATCTTGCACGATTTTTTTCTACACAAAACAATTGGCGAACTATATTCTGAACAAGATGGCCTTATAATCCCAGGTAAGGATAGCAGTGCACTTGTCAAATGCGCCATACTGCTCTACTGAACATTTTAATTGTTTGTAAATATCTTCACCTTTTGTTGTTCCGTGTAATGATAGTAATTTTAAAAGTTCTTCTGAATAATTATAGTTTTCATTTACAGTTTTTATAAAGATAAGCATTTGACTCATTCGGAAATGTCTGTGCTTTCATAGCAAGTATTGATTAGGTTTTTTAATTTATTAGTGACATGCATGCTAATCTCGTTTACACGTCGGCTTACAATCTGGTGAGAAAGTGATACTGTTTGAAATTTTCTTACCATTTCATTGTCATTAAATGCTTGAGCCATTTTCATGGCATATTTTTTAATGAATTCTCTATCCAAAAATGGCTTCCTTGCCTTTCCTATTTCTAAACAAATTTCAAACGATGCAACTAAAGATGCTTCTTGAAATTTTGGTTCTTGATTAAAATAAATCGTTTTGATGATACAGCTGCTTCTTCCTTTTTTTCACTAGTGGTGTTTTCAGGTCCCGCGTGTACGAATGATACTTTTTTCATTGCATGGAAAGATAATGGCGCTTCAAGTTGCATTCTTTACGCACAGCTATAATTTGTAAATATTCCAAACACTGTGGTTTACCATTCTTGTTCAGAATAAATAAATAATATATCTCCCAGCGATCTTGAAATTCTCGATTTTCGAGGTCTATTTTTCTTTTATTAGTAGCCCTGATATTCAATAATTATTTTAATTAATAAATAACTATGAAATTAAGTTAATAATATTACAACACAGTTACCTCTCAACAAATTCTAGACAAGAGTGCACTCGCACCGATTGCATGAATCAACCAAATAGCGCAGGGTAGTGTGCGCATCACGTGCCCCGACTACAAATATAATGTATGGAGCCAACGTTGAGCCAACCATCATCAGACGTTAAACGATTGCTGCTGTATTCAGCCAGGTTAAGTTACGCAAACTAAATAGTACTTACTTTAAATTCAAATAAGGTTTAAATTTTCACATAGTTAAATAATTTTAATATTAATAATAATAACTTAGTAACATAAATTTATTCATAGTAAAATGTACTCGCGGGCCGCCAGGTGGACAGCCCTGTTGTAAATAATGCAGATTGTAACTCATTCATGGGAATGGATTTGAAGTGCCCAGACAACGAGAAAATCAAATCATTGTAAATAATATTGTGGCGTTATACGGGTTCGTGGATTTGAGAGTATCCGATGAAAACACGATGCAGAAC
>KK116937.1:0-26520 GCA_000611955.2 Stegodyphus mimosarum
TGAAGAAATATTTCAGCATTTTGATTTATTTCTTGTGGAAAGAATAAATATTTGTTAACTTTTGAACGACTTGTGCTTTCAGTCCATAACGAACCTGTACACACCAACAAAATATATAATGTAATATAGAAATATTGCGTTATATATATATAATGCAATATAGAAATATTGCGTTTTCCTTTATGCTTGATTTATAATTATGAACTAAGTAGCTTTTAAGCGCGGCGTCGCTCGCGTTGATGTCCTTAAGTAAGTTTCAAAGACTATTGAAAATAAAATATAATAATTTGATTTTTTTTATTCCCTGACCAGGATAATCAGGATAAAATTTTAGTTACTATTACTTATTTTTTAAGTTAGAAATACACTCCGCTTAAAATTTCAGTAAATACTTCCCTTCTTCATTGGGATAAAAAGAAATCCATATTGATGTTGTAAGGCGCTTGTAGGGTTTATATTTATTTTAACTAACATTTATTTTAAGCCATCTTTTCTGTTTAGCCTTCATTTTCCCCTAGAAATGCCCGTGCCAGAGTATGTAAATTGTAGTAGCACGCGGAGTTTATTCAAATTTAGCGGAAGCTAGTTGAAGTAAATAGTAGACGAAACCAGAGTTTGAGAGTCTTGCTTTGAAGTTACGCTAGTGAGATTCCTCGTTAGTTTTTAGATCAGCGCGTGTCGGCCTGTGTGCCTAGCTTTGCAGAAGTGGTAGGTTTTAACTGTTTAATCAGTAATCTTGCTAAAATCTCAGCGGTAATTAAAAACGCGGTTAGTTTAGGATGTCAGAGCCTCATCGGTGTGTTTGATATTTGTTCATCCAGTCATTACTTTCAGTTTTACGTTTTATTTCAGTTAACCGCCGGGTTGGCGTAGTTTGTGAGCGTCAAGTAGACGCATCTGTCATTTTAAAGATAAAAGAAAAAGGATTCTAACCCTTTCTTACGTTTCTGTGTAAATTCACACATAGTCGCAATAACTACCCCAGTTTCTGACAAGTTGGGCCAGCGAGATCTTAGACGCTATTCTGCATAATTTTTAAGATCCGATTTGGATATACCAAACATTGCAATTTTATCTTATGGGTGTTTTTGGGTTTTACTAAAAACTTCTAAAATAAAATATAATTTAAAAAATGGGAAACTTGCTTTATTAAGATATCTTACTACAAAAATTAATAATTTTCATTACCAAGATTTCAAAAAGTTTAAAGTATTAACAAAACGTTAGAAACATTAATTACTTTTCAGAAGAGCACGAACAAGCTTACTACTCTACGATGCTTCTGTATATTATAATATATGTTTTTCCATTCAGCGCTAATACATATAAATTCCTAGCTTTGGATACACGCGAACAGGCAACATATATTTGACCATGGGAAAAGCATGAATTTTCCGAATGCACCCCTGCTACCTGTAATATTTGCGCTTGAGCTTTGTTAATAGTAACAGCAAAACTAAGTTGGATTGGAAACTACAGTCTTTTAAGGTGAAATGGTAGGTCACTGCAGATTATTGGGATTCGAGGTATGATAACACTTTCCCCTTTTCCTGCACCTGTTAAAATAGTGGCTCCGATTATATTCTGACCTAATTGTGTGATCTGAAGCCTCGTCCTATTACACAGTCGAGTTGCATCTATATTTCGCATAAGCATAAGCGGTACATTTAGTTTCAATTGGAGTCGCCGCAAAATATCTTCCGCCATGTCGTTCTTGTACTTATTCCATAAAGTTTGAGGATTAGAAAGGACGCAAGATGATATAAGGGTTGCGTAAAGTTTCCTGATTTTATCTGGCGATCGACATTGTACAGCTTCTTCCATAGTTTCGTTCCAATGGTTATCATTCTCTAACAGACCCTGAGCTTCACATGCTTCTCTATAAGTTCGACATTTTAGACAATTAACAATTTTAAGGTCTTTAAAGCTAGTTGGATCTCTAACATGATGCAATAAAATGCGTAGACAAAAATATTCAAAATTCGTTAGACGGACGGTGTAAACGCGACCAAGAACGTCCGATGATTTAACCCTTGGCCAATTTTCAACAAGCGTACCTTGAACGCGACGTTGCCATTTTTCTTTTTTTAACTTGTTCCATGTATAATAACGGGGAACGGTGGAATACAATAATCTTTTCGCAAAAGTGTCTGTCTGACAAAGCTGGAAAAAAGTGGTCAGTGTGGTTTTAGGAGGAGATAAATTTCTTTCTTAAAAATTATTTTCATTAAAATGACACGCTACCCATTTTCTAAATGTACGGCAAGATGTGTAACAGTCGGATATCTTTCATGTAATGAAAAACCAAGGAGCCGTCACTCTGCCTCATTACTACTGACATTATTGCCCTGCTTGATAGGTTTGTATTTTATTCAGAGGCTGCAGCACACCTTTCTTACGCAGATTGAAGATCACCTGGTCGCTCCCTTGATTGATATATTTACAAATATATTTAATCGCACGAACAGAGTTGCAGGCTTAAACATTAATGTGAGCATTAAATAATTTACATAGAACGGGTGACTATGGCACAACCCAGCTATTATCAAAAGTCTTGACTACCCCACTGCGAGTTCGAATCGTAACTCTTCTAACACCATCTTCGTCTCTTGTGCTCTTCGTCTGTACAAAGGGTAATCCTTATCATTGTGCACTGTTTCCTTTAGTAGCTCCTGGGGGAACATTTTCGCGCATTTGCCATTCTTCTTGCAAGGTGATGCTGAAAGGGACTATGAGTCATGTTTTTGATTACGATTTCGGTAAAATTCTTATCTAGTTCTGGATTCCGGATTTCAGCGCTTATAATGTTATTTATTTGGTTGGATCGCAAATTTTGTTTTAACCAAATAAGAATGTGCGCATGTGGCAGAACTCGTTTCTGCCATTCAATGGAGTACATGTGACACTGAACGTTTCCAAATACTTTTCCTTTTGTTATTATATTAATAATCTTTTGAACTTTTAAACGAAACACGCAGGCGCATGTCGCGTAGTCATGTCGATCAGTGACTCTTTGTCCAAGCATAAGCTCTTCTGTTATTTCTTTCCATGAAGGATTGCAGGTAAAAGTTGCACGTAGGTCAGGCCTACCGTAAGTGCGTACGTAGGTGAAAGGGTCTTGTGTGTATTCATGCAGATAGCGGGGACTGTTCGCAAAAGTGGAGAGAAGAATAACCATCTTACCTAAGTTGTTGGGGCTAATATTACCATCTGTGCTAATTGCATCTTGTAGGTGAATGTAATTTTCAACTCGTAGTTGTGTCTGGTTTAAAGAAATGTAACGAAGGCGTTCGCTCTCTACTTTGATATACACGCACGTTTGTGAAAATTGCAACACCAAGAAGGAATCGTCATAATTGAATGCAATTTAATACACAGTTGAGTGGTAGTGGTACAAATAAATGATTAAATGTTCAAAGCAAACAAACAAGAACAAGAGATCAGAATCAGTATTTTGTGTGGCCACCACGCGCCGCAATAAGTGCTGCTACACGACGTGGCATGGAGTCAAACAAAGTTTGAATGTCTGACTGAGGAAGAGCATTCCATATCGTTTGTACGCGTACCCAAAGTTCGTCTGCAGACGCAACAGGACGAGGATCACGAGCAAGACGCCGACCAATGACATCCCACACATGTTCAATTGGCGACATATCCGGGGAACACGCAGGCCAAGGAAGAAGCTGTACCTGCTGCGCTGCAAAGAAGGATTTAACAATCCGAGCAGTATGAGGGCGGGCATTGTCCTGTTGAAATACAGCGCCTGGCAAGCTTTGAAGGAAGGGAACAGCTTCGGGCTGTAGAACTTCACGGATATACCGGTTGCTGTTCAGATTGCCCACAATTCGTAGCAATTGAGATCGTCTATGATATGCTATGGCGCCCCAGACCATAACTCCGGGTGTTCGTCCACTGTGGCGTTCGATAATGCACTCCGGAAGGTGGCGTTCACCGGCATAGCGTCTGACACGAATGCGGCCATCATGGTACCACAAATTAAAGCGGGATTCGTCAGAAAACACGACATGCTGCCAATCAGCACGCCAGTCTCTATGCTGATTGGCCCATTGTAGCCGCAGGCGGCGATGGTCGTGCGTTAGGGGGATCCTGTATAAAGGAGTCCGTGCGCGCAGTCCACACTGCAGCAGACGTCTACGAATTGATGAAGCACACAATGAAACACCTGTAGCTATTGACCACAGTGCTGCCAATTGTCTAGAGGAAGCTGTACGGTCCGTCCGCGCCATGCGGACCAGGTGTCTATCATCGCGAGCTGACGTCACATTTCGGGGTCCACTCCCGGATTTCCGAGTTGTCCGACACTCGTCCGTCCACTGCTTCCAAACGCGCATCACTGTGCTGCTGTTACGCTGCACACGAGAGGCTACTGCACGATACGACAATCCAGCTTCACGAAGGCCGATGATTCTCCCTCGTTCAAACTCTGTAAGTTGTTCAAATCTCGCTCTCTTTCGTCGACGAGGCATAAGTACAGATTGAGTTAACGTTTACCACTAGCAGATAACCACCGATAACCATACACGCCTCGCTACAGCCGTCTATTTATTCGGATCCATCAGCCGTTCAGAGCGCGCTGCTCAGCATACGCATGCGCTACGGATTTGCAATTCTAATCATTTGCATATCATGCGCTACTTTGCATTTCCTGAAAATTTCAGCTCACTCGCGTAAGTCCTTCATGGTGTTGCAATTTTCACAAACGTGAGTGTACATATCTACTAAGAATTGATGAAAGAGCCGCCTCGACCATGGAAGGAGGTTGAAATCATTCTCTTGAAGCATCATGTGATAGGCGTAAAAAATCCATGCAGGAAACTTTTATTGGGAACTGGCTGTTTTGTAGTTGGATTAATCTGTGGAATATGATAATGGTATCCCAATTGCCCTTTACTAAAAATTAATGGGTACTGCAAAGTCTCGTAAAATTTATGAGTATCTACTACACGTATCAGTGTATTATAATGTGCTCGCAACACTGTATTTCGTGGAGAGCATGGGTCACCAGTAACCAAGACAGCAACTTCATTAATTGTCGGTGCATTATAGCGCCTCTCATGTTCGCTACGTTGAGTTTGATCAGCATGAATGACGACTTTATAATCGTCTTGAGGCCAGTTTTCTATTGCAATTTTGAAGGTATTTATCAAAACGTTGTGGCGTGTCCCATTCTTTGAATTTTTAATATTATATCTCTCTTGACTCCATACATATTCTGACAACAACGGCTTACTTCATTTTCTTCTTGACCCATAAAATAAACTTGCAAAAATTTATGTGGTTCATTATCTGTTGGAAAAAATGAACCAATTCAATGATATATCTGGCCTTGTACGGTAAAAGTTGGTGAAAATCCGAGCATTCGTATCTCTTTGTCTACTCCAAAAGACGTCATTTGAAAGCAAGAGTTGTACTTTCTGATTTTACTTAAAAACGCTTTGATTTATCTGTATCATATAATTATAGAGTTTTCGGTGGCTCTTCTGGTTCACTAAGTAAAGAAAGCGAAACTTTACCATTGGAACAGCACATTCCTGCAGTTAAATCTTTCAATTCTAAAGCATCGCAAAACTGGCATTTTTTACTCCTCGAACCGATCACAATTAGTGGATGATTATGCTAATCAATTGAAAGATCGTATTGAAGTCTAGAATCATTAAATACGAACCAAGTGTTATGCATGAAATTTCGCCGGTGTTTGGTTTGCATTTCTCCATGAACGATTCCTCTCGCCTGCAATTGTTCTGGAGTATCCCTCGCTCTAATAACTGCCTGTTGTTGAGCTTGTTCTTTCAAGTGATTCTGAGTTTGAAGAGGCGCTTCAATAGCTCTCAAAGCAGTTTGACGTTCAGCTTATTCTTTCAAGTGTATCTGCGTTTGGAGAGGTTTTCAGCAGCTCTGAAAGCAACTTGGCATTCAGCTTGTTCTTTTGTTCTTCTAAACGAATTTGTATTTGAAGAAGTATTTCAGCAGCTCTCAAAGCAGCGTGTCGTTCAAGTTGTTCTTTCAAGCGGAGTTGTGTCTGGAGAGGTGTCTGAGCTGCTCTCATAGAAGTTTGACAAGAAGTTTGGGCCTCTAATCTTTGTTGCCTTTGAGAAGTTGTTTCATCAGTTCTCAAAACAGATTGTCGCCTTGCTTGTTCTTGTCTTCATAATTGTGCATGTACTGAAGATTCTTGGGATCGAGCCATTTTTGCTGCCCGGGCTCGAGATGAATTTCTAGATATGTTAGATTTACGTTTGGGAGGTATTTTTTAAGAAAACAAAATCTGTAAAAAATTAAACTGTCCTTAAATAAGTTTCAAACTCCGCGTGAATTTTAAAAATACGTGTATCGCCACGAAATCTAGTAAAACTGCTAAGTATATTTCCTAATGACTGAAAAGTATTTGTGAAAGAAGAGTCAAAAGCCGGAAATCCTGAAGGATTTTAAATAATAAATTAAATTAAACAAATAAAAATTAATAAACGCTTAATTAATAAATGTTACACTTTCACGCCCTAATTACATAACTGATCATCATGAAATTTTCAAGAAATATTTTTGATATATTAGAAAAAGTTAAAAATGTTTGCATGGTTTAAGCCACGTACCTGAGCGCGCAGAAAAACTTTCACATTGTTTAACTTATGAAACTTTATTATGAAACTTTCAGCATTTAATGTTTACACAAAGACAATCATTTTAAGCTATAAAATCTATGATATAGCTTAAGTTCCAACAGATAAGTTATATTTTGTAACCTAAGACCTTTTCTAATATATCAAAAACATTTCTTGAAAATTTCATGATGATCGGTCAAGTAATTAAGGCACAAAAGCGTAACAAACAAACAAACAAACGAACAAACTCACATTCGCATTTATAATATTAGTTAGGATACGTAATTTTCAGTTTGTTTTAAACAAATCACGCATCTGTCATTAAGTTTTTTAAACTTAAATCATTCATTCAGACTGCTAAAATTTACATTATAAACACTTTAATTAAACTATCGCAGGGCAAAGTGTTTAATAATGGTATGATGTTAGGTTTGATAAAATTTTATCTTTATTTAATTATAAAGTTATGAGACATAAATAAGAAAATGCATATTTTTAGGATGCTCTAAGAGAAAAGTATATTTTTTAATTCTTGAAACATCCCGTAAAACCTCCTAGTAGCAAAGTAGTAATTAGACTCATCTTATTCGAAGACAAAACAGCTTAGCTTCCTTCAAAGAAGGCACTTTTGTACTTCATTGTACAGGCAAATGCTTTAATTAATATCAAAATTAATTGAATTTAAAAGATTAAAAGCTTGATAACATTTCTAAACTTTATACATTTGTAATAAATTTATTAATTATTTTAATGATGGCATTAATTTTTATTATAGAAGAAAGCGTGTAAACAATCAATTTATTGCGAGTGAAGTTTGGAGCATTAATAACTACAGTTAGGAAAAAATGATAAATAGCTTCTTTAAAGCATTTAAAAATATAAATTGCTATAAATGTTAAACATCGTATATTCGTTATTATTTAAATTTGAAAATGACAGGAACACTTTCATGTATCAATTTTGCATTCATTATCCAAATTAGTTCCCCAAAGACGAATTTTCTTTATTTATATTGGAATAACACGCAATTATAAAAGAAATTATTCCATTGCTTTAACGCTCTTCTAATTTTATATGGGAGTAGATTGTATGCATATTCTTCTTTTTATAATGAATTAAATTATCTCATTACTAAACTATCAAAGTTTCCTTAAATGCTGAGACTGGAAAAATCCGTTTGTTTCATCATTATTATGCCGTTTATTAAATTCCTACTATTAGCTCACACTCTCCCTGTAACTTGCTCAAATTTTCAGTCGTTAATAAAATAATTTTCATTCATCCATTCAAATTCATTTTTTAAACTTCTAGTGGATGACACTTGATGTTAGTACAGTTTTTTCACTAATTTTTTTTTGTATTTTAAAAATTTTTCTTTGTTCACCTAAGTAAGAATTAACTTAAAAATGTTTTTATTTAATTAATTATTAATTAATTAATTTTCAATCGTTAATAAAATACTTTTCATTTATCCATTCAAGTTCAGATACATTGTTTTAAACTTGTAGTGGATGACACTTGATGCTAATACAGTTTTTCCACATATTAAAAATTTTTTAAATTTTTAACTTAAAAATTTTGCAATTTTTCTTTGTTGACCTAAGTAGGAATTGACTTTAAAATTTTTTGATATTACTTATTATTTTATTTAAAGTCGTTATTCCATCTTCAGTCACAGAACAGTTAAGGAAATTACAAGAATGAATCGTAAATTTAACAGTAATTTCAATGAATTAATAAATTTAACTGGTAATGCAAATTTTATGTTTTGCGAACTTAGTGGAAAACTTAACGTGGAATGCTCACAATATTTCATTTATAGAATGTCTCTCATGTAACACTGTTTGTTATTTTAATTATCCTGGAAACATACTTGTTGATATTAAATCTTTTAGCTCTCAATTAAATTGTTTTGCTCTCAGTTTTACATCGAGTGTGATTCCTACGTTAAAAATTAAGGCAATATTCTGCTACTATTTTTAAGAAGTAAATTTTGAAGTAGTCTTGCCAAATTCTTGAAAGATTGATATATGAGCATATTCTAGAGTTTTGAGAAAAAACTTACGTTTTCGAAAGGGATTTCTGGGTTCCAGTCAACATCGTCATCGCTGCGGCTATCTTGTCGGCACATGGCCTTCTTCAGTCCACGAAAAGATTGGCAAAACTGAAAAAGAAAAGAATGTTTTAAAATTATGTCTTATTAAAATTTGCATCTATTCTAAATGATTTTAAAAAGTCATAATTCACAGAGAATTCCAAATTTTAATATTGTGTGTTCTTGTTATTCACATGTACTTTATTATGAATAACTACTATGAAGTATTCAATTTTTTGGCTTATGAGTTCTTAACAGACTTGACAAAGAGATGTGCATTTAACAATAATGCGTTTTACCGTTCATAAGGTGCATTGAAAATAAAGCTCTATTGTCTCAAGTGAGTTGCAAAATCCTCAAACAGAGATTATTCAAATAAATCCCCTTGCTTAACCATCAGAGGAATTATCAAAGTAGCTCAAGTGGAACTTAAAATATTACGCACCTCAAGAGCCTTGGTGACGATGTTTTCCGAAACATCCCAAATTGCTGAACGAGATTCGCACTCGTGTTACACTATATTCATACTCCTCTGAGAATTCGGGAGAGTTGTTTGAACATTGGTACTCAAAAGGCATATTTTGGTAAATAAGCAAGAATCATCTGCCATGTTCTTCCGAAAAGGAAATTCAAATAAACATTTTGCGGAACCCAGCCTATTTGACTTATCAGTTGCCTGGGGAAACAAAACACCTGCTTTAAAGTCATGCTAGATTTTCATATTTGCCTTTATTCATCATATAAAGAAAGTTACAATACAACATAGTTATACTCTCTGCAATATGCGACATCGTTTCGAATGTCACAATAAACTATCTCTATCAAAACTAAAATGATCCTGTACAAGTCAGTACTCAAACCTGCTCTCTTTTTATGCCTTCTCTATAAGCATCAAGCGCCGAAAACGCACATGCAAAAAATACAGTCATTTATAGAAGATCCTTCGACAAATTGCAAACGTCCTCTGCTACGTCAAGAACTTTGTCATACATAAAGATTTGAAAATCGAGTGCATGAATAACTACATTAATAAAAGGCAATCAAACTTACTTTTTCTGTCAAACATCATCAAAACCACTTAATGATATTCAAAAGCATACACCCTTTCCCATAGAAAATATATATACCCAACTGACACTACTGTCTTGCCATAAACACATTCCATCATTGTCATTCATATTATTTCAGTAATTCTCTGTTTTTCTCTCACCTTTAATTGGAATCATAACCCCTTCCAGTCATACATTCCTATCTATGTTTTATTGCCTTTCAGCTGCAGCATATTTTTATTCCTTCTTGTATAGCCTCCCAAAACTCTACCACCACTCTTCAGCATTAGCAAAAACACGTCCGCGCCTTTCTATAGATTAAAAGTCTAAAATAAAGTTTTATGATAAATGAGTAAAAGAGGATCGTACTTCTGTCCCTTTATTTATACCATGCTTCAATCCAGTCCAAAGTAAGTTTTTCTTATTAGTTGCTATTCAACTATGGTATTAAGTGTTAGCAAATTTGCGATTTAGGGTTTATTCTGTAAGTGACTTGGCGATTCCCAGTCAAGTCTATAAGTGACGATTTGACTAGGAATTGACGATATTTCTTGTTTGTTACTTAGAATATACTTATCCAGTTCTCCTTGAGATATTTATTTGTTGTGCTGTGTATAGTTCATTTTTATAATAAATTTTTAATATCTTCCTGTTTATTTGAAGTGATCATTTAGAGTTTCAATGATCTCTTAGTCCGAACCAATATACACTGGTGTGCAAAAATTAAGGACGAAGTCGAAAAATTAGCATATCAGCTGAACGAAGAGGCAGAGCGGACAGAAAGACCAATCAGGAGATTAAGTAAGGTGATGTACGGTAGCACATGCGCAGATATGCAGGTAGACGTGTAGAGACATTAGGTTATTTCGAAGCAGGAGACATGAAAAATGAGCAACGCCTTCGCCGGGAATCGAACCACGGACCTCTCGGTTACGCGTGGAGCATGTAGACCACTACACAACGAAGGCATGCGAAGAAGGCGGGAGAAATACCTTATAGACGTAATGGGGGAGTGTATGAGTAGTATAAAGCATGTTGTCGGTGTAAGATCAGTATTTCTGGCGAAGAGATTGCACGCCATATGGCAGATAAAATCACACCGAGTTGCTGCCTCAGCGAGAAATGGCGAATAATCAATCTGCTAGACGACATCTGGATGCTTTTACCCGAGGTCGAATCATTGGGAAGTTGGAGGAAGGCCGCAGTGTGACAAGTGTGGCTGCAGAGTTCGGAATTGCTCACAGCATCGTTTCACGACTTTGGAGACAATTTCAAACTACAGGAACAGCTATCCGGGGGTTTAGTAGTGGTCGTCCACGAGGAACCACACCCGCAGATGACCGGTATATTGCCTTACAGGCCAGAAGAAACAGGCGGCAGACAGCGGGAGAAATCGCTAGACACACGACACAGGTGACTGGACGACCGATATCGCGTTTTACCGTGGCCAGAAGACTGCACGGTGGTGGTCTGTTTGCACGACGCCCTGTACGGTGTGTACCTCTAACGCCTGCCCATCGGAGAAGGCGTTCTCTGTGGTGCCGGGAACACCGGAATTGGAGAGACAATGAATGGGGACGAGTACTCTTTACAGATGAGAGCAGATTTAGTCTGAGTTGCGATTCTAGACACATACACATCTGGACAGAGCGGGGAACACGCAATAACCCCTTCAACATCATCAAAAGGGACTGTTTTGGAGGTCGCGGAGTTCTCGTTCGAGCAGACATAATGCTTGGTAGCCGGACCGACCTTCATATCTCCCAAGGAGGTTCGTCACCTGGGACTGCTATTGTAACGAGGTTCTTCTTCCTTACATGCGTCTTTTCACAAGGGCTATGGGTCCTCAGTTCCTCTTCATGGACGACAACGCTCCACCTCATCGCACAGTTACTGTCGAAGAGCTGTTGGAGAGTGAAGATATTGAACACATGGATTGGTCGGCAAGGTCTCTGGATCTAAATCCCGTCAAGCATGTACGGAACTTACTAGGGAGACCCGTGGCAGCACGTAACTTATCGCCAGTAACGATTCCGAAACTGCGATTGGTGCTACAAGAGGAACGAGCAGCAGTGTCTCAACAGCTCATTAACAACCACATATCCAGCATGCACAAATGATGTGAAACCTGCCTAGCAGTCAGGGGAGATCATATCCCCTATTAAAGACCGGATGTTTCTTGCTGGACACCCATCACAGGGATGTTTCGGCCTTCAGTCGCATTGCGCTCCATGCTACTTTTTCAATAAAGCTTCTTTTTATCCCTCTGATTTCTCTTTTAGTAAGTGTTGCTTACATTACTCATGTCCTTACGTATTGGGGATCTTACGGTATTAAATGTGTTGATTTGGAAAGCTTTTGTACAAAGTTATATTGAAAAAACCGTCTCGTCCTTAATTTTTGCACACCAGTGTATATATAAAGACAGAATTATAAATTATATTGTTAAAATTCTCTATAATATAATCGTTTTGAATTAACAACCATTAATCTGTACAGTGACTTGTGAGACATGCCAAACTATAAAAACAAATGACACAATTCTAGGAATTATTTAGAACCTGCTAGATCTGAATCCGTATTCAATAGCATAAAGCAAATATAAGTTCTAAATGACATTTTGTGCTTAGAAATTGCAACCTTAACGTAAAGACGCATTTCAGAATTTAGGTCAAAACACTTGATTTACTCTAAGACGATAGGCATTTCGAAAGTGGCCTTTTAGCTCCAGTTCCCAAGAAATATTATCTTTTTTATAATACGTATTAATATTATTATTTATTTATGGAGCCAGGCAAACTTCGTGGCGTCAAATACGGCAACATATTTTATGAGTCTTATTCGTAATTAAATTATGGGACTCATAAAGAAGTACCATGAAATATTTTACGTGTCATTCACTTAATGAAAATTAGACTCTTAAATTCATTCGTCAAGAAAGAGATAAATTTTTGGTGACTATAATCCATGTTCCTTAATTTGTTTGTCTTCGACAAATAGGAATTCGGTTTTCGTACCAAGCTAGATTAAACTAGATTAGAGTAAATTTAAATATAAATCGCAGTGTTTAATAAATGTAGCGCAGTTCTTCAGCTTAAAATGAAATAAATTAAACTGCTTACCTACTTTCAGTTTCATTTAAGTAGTTTAATACTACTTAAATTATTTATTTTAAGTTTTATTTTAAATAATACAGCGAAAATAGTCCATTTCAATTTTAAGTCATAATTTGAAATATAGTAGATTTTGTAATCTTTTTTGGATAAGAAAGATTATGAATAGAAAAATAAAAAAACATATTTAAAGTACTATGTTAATATTTTGAAATGCCTTACTTTGTTATCGTCATGGCCAAAATACTTTAAAATTTGAAAAAAATTAAATGCGGTATGAAATGACAAAAGTGTTTCTCTTTTAAAACCACTTCTTTTTCCGAAACCATGTGATGAATACATTTTATATGTCAATAAGAAAGTGATATTTTTTAAAAAAAAATCTGATGTACAGACCACATGTACGGAATATTAAATTATACGCATTTTGCATTTCATTTAAACTCATTGGATTGAATTAAATCTACTTTCTCGGCTAAGCATAAACCACAATAGAATAAATGCACTCTGTATAATTCACTGTATGTGTTTACCATACCGACACTCTGGCGCTAGGTTCACTTGATAGCGTTACATCTAATTCATTTTATAATTCAGAATACGAAAGAAATATGGCTATCATCTGAAGAATTATCTAATCGTTGTCACATGTTCTATTCAAATAATATGATAAATCTAAAACGATGTATAAATGAAATTAAACAAAGAAACAAAAAAGAAACAGTTTTTGACAAACGATTCAGTATTTCTCATTCAATTAATTCAGTTCTCACTTCGCGACAAGGCAAAAATACATAAAAACTCAAAGTACCTATATTAAAAATTAGGAAGTAAATCTTAAACACTTATTTCCTCGAATACATTCCAGAATAGATTAAGCATGATTTAATTCGCAATAATAAAAGAAGGCGTTATCTTTGTAGTTGCGAAGCTAAGTTTCTCTAGATTGGCAACAAATCCACTATTCTCTTAAGTTTCAAAAGTAAACAAATATGGCGGCCATATAAAAAATGATTAGGCTTAGCAGCACTTGAACAACTTTTAAGTTGTTGATAATTCTACAAATCTTGCATGCAGATTTACTAAAGGCATAAAAACCTTAACCGGAAGATAAGAACAACATAATTCAATCATTTTTAAAACAAAAAATGCGCAATTTACCAACATATAAGAATAAAAAAACTGAGAGCCGAGTAACAGAGCGGATATATGTACACATATTTATAAACCTTTGGTGAAGCCGCTTGCAACCAAAAAAGGAGGTGCACATCTACATGTTATAGTAGTCCTATATACAAAATTGCAACGTTCTGAGGCTACTCGTTATTGAGTTATGCGAGATACATACATACATACATACGTAAGTAACTACGCACAGACGCCACGAAAAGATCTCTTCAGAATTCATTTGAAATCAGTTTTTTAATGTTTTGGGGAAAAAGATTCTTTTATTCTGTCCTTACGTTCAGATATCACGTAAAAACATCGTTAAATTGCATTCGATAGCTGTCAGAATGGATATTTTCGTTGAAATACGTATGGTACCCGAAATGTTTCGCGATTCTTCTTTTTTATTTCGTACAAGGAAGTGAAAATGAAAAACAAATACCTTCTTCCCTTTTTACCTATTACATTTTTTGTAATATCACGTAAGAAAGGTTTATTCAATAAACTTATCTTCTACTGTGTAGAGTACGGAGTGCATAACTTTTTTGTTGTTTGTTTGAAAACTTATAAAAAAAATTAAAAATAACATTATTGAATAAAGAAAACTTGATTTAGTTTAATGAAACTCTTACAGCAGTTATGACCTGTGCGAAAATTGATAAAATACAGGGTATGTTTTAAGTAAAATTTCTAGAAGTACTCATTTATCATATTTTTCTCTTCGCTAATTTTACTTACGGAAACTTTCTCGCGGTATTATCAAAGTGTCAGAAGTAAAATTTATATACTAAGAAATATTTTAGAGCAATATTAGAGCTGCAACTTTTGGAATAACTGGGACCACAGCGAAAGTGGATAATCAGAAAAACTAGAAACTGGAACAGATAACTTTCTTTTTCTTATAGATCAAATACGCTTTCATTAGAATGAGATAAAAACTGATTTAGTTTTTCATTTAGCTTATTTTATTTCAACAATATTTTACAGTTAAAAACTCTAAAATATTTTTTTTCTAAAAAACAAAATACAAAGCATATTTTTTATTTAATTTTGTTTTGAGTAAGAGTTGAGTAATTTTTTATTGAGTTAATTATTATCCAATAATGAAATTAATTTTTATTATAGTACTGTTTCTAGTTTAATAACATTAAGCAGTGAAATTACTCTTCATTTGCGTAAAAAAGATAAAAACCCTTTCTTCTTTTAATACAATCTTTTTGATCAATGTAGGATATATATTTGCTGAACACATTTTATGAATGCACGATTTAAAATAAAATCTCAATTAATTAATTAGCTTCTTAAAAATATGAATTGCATAATGTTTCATCGTTTCATATTATACAAATAAAGTAAAAACGCATAAGTAAATTTAAAAAAAGTTTTTTTCCTAACTCGGCAAAGAAAGAAGATGTCTAGAATCAAGGCGAGAGTTTACTAAAGCGTTGAAAAGTAACACATACATGAAAATGCGTCTGCAGTTTCTTAATTATGAAAAAAAACTTATTTTTTCAAACATTTTCGTGACGATTAACTGATACTGTATTTTGCAAATAGTAGCTTTTTTGTGAGGTATTTGGAACTACTACAATGATTTCGAAAAGGGAAAATTTTATTTTGCGTGTAACTTAGAATAAAATTTCAATTCCAATGTTTAATATTGAAAAAATAGTTTAAATAGTATTTCATGACTTTGGTTTAAGGATAGAGCTGCTACTACAGTTACAGGTTTTATCCCAATTCTATAATTTCATTAAGTGGTATTTCAAAACTTCGTGTCTGGGCGAAGAAGAAACGTAAATAATTTATGTTAAAAATGATTTGATTGGTTGAAACTATAAAAGCGTTTTTGTTTTCGAAGATTGATTGAAGCAAAATATTTTGAATATTGGAGAAAACAATAACTTCGCGAAGTTACAAATAGAACAAGCACAGGGTGATCAAAAAGTAGCGCACGTCAACGCAAAAGTATTCTATTAAAAATACTAAGGCGGTGAGACTACAGATATGAACTAATTTGAAAAAGGGATTTTTCTGGGAAACAAAAATAATAAAACTTCGAATAAATAAACAAAGTAATAAACAACAAAAACAACTTCGAAACAAAAATAATAAATGTCATCGCAATACATATTCAAAATATGAGTTCTTCTCCGAATAAGACATGAACGAATGCGTTGAATAAACCGGAAGCTGCCTTTCTTAATGTCCAAAATCACTCACGTTTTTAAATTTAATTTCCAGTGTTTGTTTGGAGTTTATAGTTAGAATGTAGAGTAAAAATGTGATTTTAAATGACTTTAGAGAGAAATCGAAAACTGTAGAGGACAGATGACTTTCGAAATGAAGCGGTTCGAAAGACCTGTAAAAAGCGCATTATGTGATTAGACGTAAAGCAGGTTGCTTAGTCCTACTGATATCAGCAAAAACATCATTCTCTTCACATAATGCAATGAACTGCTGGATGGTGCGGCTATACGAAGTTCCATCTACTGTTTATTAAAAATAGATGGGAAGACATTTTTCGGCTTAGCTACAGGAAACCCGATACTAAATTTTTGATAAATACAGAAGTCTGTGTTACCCTCTTATCCGAGGGACGCGATGTAACACCCGTGTAATTAGCTAGAACAGCTTACCTCTGTCAAAGAATATTTCTTCCGAATGTATGACTACGAAGTAGGAAAAAATCTTCAGAATAGTTAGGCTTTTGATAAGAAAGAGTTAACATCTTGACGAAAAATTATGATAAAAGGGCTCACAACGTAGACTAAATGCCAGAAGCATAAGGTGGCTCAGCGAAACTGTCTAGTAAACACGGTTACAGCAAATGCAGGTAAAAATGCATACGAAATAAGCACGGATTATTGTGAAATAATACTCGTCGTCAAATATAACAATTATAGAAATAATACATATCATATAAAATTAAAGGAACATCATATGAATTTCCTGTGCTTTGTTTTCTTATGTTTTGGCTATTGATACATCCGCTTAGATGAGAATAAGCTTCATTTGTAGAAAACATGGAACAATTTTTTTTCCTATTCAATTAATTTCATAAACTGACTGAGCCACTGACAATAGCGTAATTGCTTGAGTTGATCAAACGTTTTCAGTGCCTCAAGAACGCAAAAGCGGTAAAAATGAACAGTTTTCTCAATGTCTTTTGTGCATGCTTCACCATAAAAATTCGCTCTGCTTAGGAGAAACTATTGTCCATTTTATTCTAAACAAGCTGTTTCAAAAATAACAGTGTAAACTAACTGAAATTGGAAGAGATACATTACTTTTCACAATATAGATAAACAGGTAAAAGTGCATGGGGCACCAGAGTCTCCTCTATAGAATTGAACAGGTATTGCCCTAATACAGTAATCAGCTAGAGTTTGAAAAATTGGAATTGACTGTTTGCTTTTTCTTCTAAGGAACACTGAAGTTATACATTGGAGTTGACATATTTAAACATAAGTGGATAATAATATAAAATTAAGCAAAATTACATAACTGTCGAGTATACTAATTACAATATTGGATTACGTAAATACTATATAGTTGATACTTCGGAGACCGCTATATTTTTATGTAAGTAGATAAACATATGGGATTTGATTTTGCTAATATACTGGAATGTCTGGTTCTTGTTATGTTAGGATATTTGTTGCAGGTAAGACAGTGTTGTGTTAAGATCTTACGTTCCAAAGTACAGAGTTTATAAAGAAAGTTCATGGACTCAGTTCGGTACGTTTGGTGTTTTGAAGTAATATGGAAGTCGCTAACATCGCTCGGAATGAGTTATTGAGGTGTAACCCAGTCATTGCTGTTTCTATTTTTTGGATCCTAATGTGTGTGGCTTGACATAGGTCCAGACCTGCACTGAGCTTTTGGTGTATTTTCAAGATTTTCAGTTATAGGAGGCGTTGAGATATCACCTGTCTTTTGAATTAAGGTGTAGATTGGTGAGTTCCCGGATGTGCAGGTCACTTGTAAGAGATCAGAAGAATAGGTAATGGCCCGCATCTCCTTTAACTCGACAGATGCCATTGTTTGTTTTAAGTAAATAATTCGGATATGGGCCATGAACGATGAGGTTACATGTTAGGATGGACTTGGAGCTTCTGATGTCAATGCTGAATTTTGGCAAGAACTGGGGTGCGCCGGCTTATTGTTGCGTTATTCCAATCTTCTTGCCGTTCGGCTTCTATATTTGTTTAGGAATTTTCTTAATTGTGATTGTGGAAGCTTGAGGTTGAGGAACTTGCCTTCTTGGGAAATAATTGCTTTTTTTGCAAGATTGTCAGCAGTATTGTTGCCACTGTGTCGTTTAATCGAAATTTGGTTATTTCAACACTGAGATCTTTAGATAGTTGATTAATATCATGTGCCAGGTGAGAAGAGTTGTCTAGATTTCGGATGGAGAACATGGCTGCTTAGCTGTCTGAGTTAATGGATATTTTTAAGAAATTGTTTATTGACGCATTATTGATAGCTTTTATGTCTGACATTTCCGCTTGATGTATGCTATTTCAGTTGTTTAAGCCCTCTTTCAATTTTATTTCAGAGTCCAGATGTTGTTAGATTGGAAAGAAGATTCACATCTGCCTTTTCCATGGATTTTTGATCTGACAGTGTAGGCTTCAATTCCTCTATTTCTTGGGTCGATGTTTTTTAGATTTTTATTTTTGTATGGCGATCGGCGGGATGTCTTATGTATGGGAAGGGTCTTCTTCTCAATCGTCTGTAAAACAGCTATAATCCTTGAAGCTGATGCTTTTTCTGAGTTGGAGAACTTAAGGGTAAATAGCCTCACTGATTTCTTGAAGATGCAGGGGCATAATTCCAACCCAGGCATCCAAGACCACGTTGGATGTAGTCCAAGAGCCGCGAATGATATTTAGATTAAACTGTCGTTGTACGGATGTTGACATGTCGCTGTACGGATATTGACAATCTCTTGTTTTCTCTTTCCGCCATCTCAGGACCCTATCGCATTTCCACATATGATGATTTTGTCATGACGATTTTGTATAGGACCTTGGTGATGTGTGGTTTAGTTACCAGTTGAATTATTACAGCTGCGAAGGTTTTTTCTAATTTGTGGGTGTGAATGTTTATACCCTAGAGATGTTCTATGAAGGTGAATTTTTTGTCGAGCTGTAGTCCAAGATATTTTAATGATTTATCGTTTTTAATTTTACTTTCTGCTATTTTTATTGAGAGTTGTTTTGCTACATTCTTAGTTGACATTTTCTAAATTGAGAGCTGAAATTAAAAAAAAAACAATATTTTTACAAATCGGCAAACCTTATCACTATATCAAAGGAAAACACTATAAAAATAAAAATTATAATTATTAAATAAGTGTTCTTAATAAGTTAGAAAAATAGAAAAAAATTTCGCAACATTTTTCTGTAATTTTTTAGCTCTGTTTTTCTCTCCGTGTACACAGCGATCTAATTTCATTTAAAAAAAAGCATTGCAGATTCTCTCGATGGACATTGAGAAACAGAAAATTGCGCAAGTTTACATTGCACACCGGCTACCTACCCCACATATCTCGCCACTATTCCTTTTAGCAGTTTTAGACAGTTTTATATTTCTGCAGAAATTTTACCGCTGTTTCTTCTACTGCAGGTAGATTCCAAAATAGTATTTTAAAATTGAGTTGAAGGTAAAAAATATCATGATTTATCCCAAAAGCCGTTGGAACTCAGAATACGATAAAAGGAAAGCATACCACAGCAGCAATGTTTCTTGGCTGAAAGACTGTTCCTGAAGAATGTTTAAGAGCATGTTTACTAGAGTTTAACACATTTTGAAAATTTGGCGACTTTAATGAGGCAGTTGTGATAATACATTAATACCAATTTGTGTACCCTTTCGTTTTACATTTTCTTAATAGTTGTTTATTTCGTTACACGTGTTTCTTCATTCAACACTTTTTATGCATTTCCAGAGAACTGGAAAGGATACTTTATCTATCCTGTACAGGAGGCTTTTCTTTAATGTGTTCCTTTAAATCATTTTTAAATTTAAGATTTCATTCTACGTACACAATAAAATATATTGTTGTTACTATGGGTTTTATTTTATTTTCAAATATTTTTAATTTTCTGACTTTCAGGAAAAATAGAATTATTCATGAATTGTTCATAATGACTTCTTTACTTTAAAAACAAATGTTTAGAAAAGCAGCTATCAGAGACGTATTACTAATTTGTTTGAAACTATTTCCAGTAAAATATATTTATTACAAAATTACTTTATATATTCCAACTTTTGTTAAATAAAAATATATTACTTCCACATTCCTCTCTTACATATCCTAGAGGTATATTTTTACGAAATTTATCGTCTGCCATTTTGTCTGGCTTAAGTGAGCATTGAAGGCTATTTTCTCAGACTTTCAACTATTATTGTCTGAGAATTTTTCCCTTGGTAGAAATTTCCACTGCAATATATTAAATGAAAGTAATATATAACAATTTACTCCTCTTTATATGTATTTTACATTTTATTTGCCCTTAATTTTGCTTGCATTTTGCTTGAGGGTTCGTTCTATATTATGCGCTTTGCAAAGATTCCGAAAATAAATTTCTTCCAATTCTTAAATGCTGCTATACACCTGCGATTTTTAAAACTGATTTATCATTTTTAACGTTAATTAAAAGAATATTTTCGTTATTTATCTCTGAATTTGTACTTATTTCTTATTATTCAGCGCAGCTCAGTTCTTTCTTTTGTAATAATTTGCAAACTACAGCAATGTATTTTATTTACAAAGTAAGTATCGGTTGGCAGAAGAAACTACAAAAAATGGCTATTTAAAAATAGCATTGCTTGTATCTGCAGTTCTTTGAATCAACATGTATAGACATGTGACTAGAAGAACTTTGCTATATCTGTGAAAACACATATTTTAGTACTTTTTCTTAGAGAAGGGAATAATATTAGTCTTTGGTACTATACGTTTAAAAATGGCTGATATAGTTTTAATTGTTAACTTATGCAAGTTGTTACTCTGGTAAAAATTTTTGTTTTATTACTACTTTTCAATTCTTTATTTCTTCTAGCACATGGAATAACAAATCTTTGCATTACTTTGATAATACACCATTTTTTTTCAGGATGGGAAAATAACAACACCAGTTTATAGGCGTTTAAAAATTGACTTTTAAATTGTTTGATGCTTATGAGCTTAAGTTAAATAAATAATAATATAAAGTTTGACTGACAAAATTTCTGCATCGAAAGACGATATATTCGACATGATAAATATTTTTAAAACTTATGCCAATTAATTATCATTCCCCGTTAATCCAGTAGAATTCTTTTTTCTGAATGCAATCAAATCTTGCTATAACGAACCAACCCGGCTTATAACGAATCTATGGATATAATTAATAATTTTTTGCGTTCCTAAGTATTTAATGCTATTTTATACTGCTATACAGAATTCTAAAAAATTTGAAAATCGGATATAACGAATGATATGGATATCTTCCATTAATTTGTTTTTGTGATTTTCATATTTTTTACAGAATTTGTGCAAGTTCAAATGTAAGTTTTACAAACTCATTAAAATCATCCATGTCTGGGATGTTAGGATCTACATTAAATCCCGTAAAGAGAAACACTTTTACGTTACTCTTCTTTTATCTTAACCCTCAATATTCCATGTGTGCTAAAAAAATATCTATCTTACAGGGCCTTCTAAATAAAGGCTCTGGACAAGTGTGAACCCAATTCTAGGAGGACGTGATCCCATGTGTAATTAGCGACTATTGAACCAAATAATATGAACGGGTTTTTTGACTCCATTAAAATTCTTTGACTGAACTAGCATGGAGAGTCCTATTTAAGTCAGATGCTATGACAGACATTTTGAATGTAGCTACTTAAGGAAAGAGAAAGCAGTGAATTACGCGAACTTCGGGTTTAAACATCTGATTCGTCTTTTAGGGAATGAAAATTTGATTCTTATTAGTTTCTCTGAGTGTAAATGTCCTCCAAATTACGTCTTTCGACTAAGGGTTTTGCATTCTTTAGGTCTTCTGCAAGATAAAAGATGTT
Organism: Stegodyphus mimosarum; assembly: GCA_000611955.2. NCBI lineage: Eukaryota > Metazoa > Arthropoda > Arachnida > Araneae > Eresidae > Stegodyphus > Stegodyphus mimosarum. The sequence goes on from KK116937.1 coordinate 22,118, forward strand.
CCTTATAATGGCTATTTAATCTTTCAGAAAAGTTGCGTCCATCTGCGTCACGCCTGCAGGAAATTACAGATTATTTTGTACTCAGGAGTTAAGAAGTAAAAGTTAAATTCGTAATGAGTTTTGTTACTCATTTTTAGTCTTTTTATATTATTATGGGTAAAATAATAACTAATATTTATAAATGGATAAATAGAGGCAAGAATTAAAAAAATGATATTTATGCTAAGTAATTTGTCGTGTAAGAGTATTATGTACCGTGAAACTGAAAATTAACAACCGACAAATTTAATAACTGAACCTAATAATAATTGTAATTAAATCTTAATATAATTTTTTTAATTAGTTTTATTATAGATATATTTTGGCAAATGTGACAATGTTAATCAGCTTTTTATCCTTTGTTCATCATTCACTTTTCACATGCTTTGGAGAGATGATACATTATTATTATCGGATGGGTTATAGCAAATTCAAACTTTCGGTCTTTTTGAAGGTCGTTGTAATAAAGCTCGACTATACTTCCGTTACTTTGTAAGGTTTTAGTTTAAACTAACAAAGTTTTATTTTAATTTGCCCTTTTCTATCTGTTCTTATTTCAACTTCCCGTTAGAATAAGCGCGCGTTTCAGTTTTATGCTAATTTGAAGTGGAGCCAAGTTTTTATTTAAACGGTAGGTAGGAACCTCTCAGTGTGAGAGAGCTTTTAGTCTCAGACCACTGCTACTCTGTTCGACGTTCTCCAGACTAGCTAGTAATTAAATTCTAAGCCTTAGCGCTGTTACGCTATTACTTATTGAAGTAAATCTAAGTGCGCTAGTATTAGTTAAATCTTGCTACGCACCCTTTAGCATAGAGGCCAACCTCGCGTTTATAGCTCTGTGAGCAACGACGATTTAATTTCTATTTAATTTTAGTTTAAATTATTTGATTGTTCAGTTTAGATCCAAGTGCGGTCATTATTTTCTGTATCCCTCCCGAGTTGGGAAGTGGCTGTATATAATTGTGGTTTAATAAGAGGATTTTAAATCCTTCTTCTTTAATGCAGTTCTTCTACCACTTAACCACAGTTTTCTACCACAGAACATAGCTGCATTCAGCTCCCTGTTCAAGATCAGGACTTAAAGTATTGCACGAATATGTTCGCCAAGAATATGCACCGAACACTCAGTCCTGAAAACTTTTGATTTTTTATTATACAAACAACTGAATGATTCCATTAAAACTGAGCTATCATTTACAATTATTCAAATGAGCTTTATTTCAATATTTTTAACTTTGACCTCTACTTAATTTTTCAGTTTTTCTACTGTGTACTTAATATGCCAAACAGCGTGTAAATTAGAACAAAATAAACAATGTATAATAATAAACAGTTTATAATAAAAATATGAGTTCTTTATACATTAGATAAAATTCCACAATTTTCCTTTACATTCCTCAGTCATAATACCTTTACTTTTACTTATATCAAATAAATGAGGACAGTAATTAAACAGCGTTCGATTACAAAGATCATTTGCCTGCTTTCAAAGCATAGAACTGGAGCTTGTTACATTCCATTTTCTCCTAATTATCCCAAAAGCGATAATCGTTAATGGGGTATTAAGTACCTGTTATGGTTCTGGTATTAAAAAGGTATTTTTAAGCATAATATTAAGTATCAATGTAAATAAATTTATTTTGTTAGATATTGCATAGACAAGAAAAGCATTTTTATTTTTGTGTTATAAAAGCACCAATGTCTTGTGACAAAAGTATAGTCGATATCAAATGAACCTTTATTTTTGCTTTGATTGCGAGCTAAAATTAAACATTGTAAATGGTCAGTATTTATATACATCATTTAGACAATGCAGTGTTTAGATATGAAGAATCCTTTAACCGAATCGAAACCTAAAATCTCTCCTGCAAGTGTGGTTAATTTTTTTTCTTTGGACTAGCTTTTAAGAAGTCAGCTAAACAAGGTTTCAAACTTTGCTTGCTCAGCAAACGATAGAAAACAAAGTCCGACAACTGGTGCCAAAACAAATCTGTATTTGGTGTAAGAATGTGCAAAAATATTTCTTTTTATAAAAGGAAATAGTCAGAACAGTCTTTGTCTCCTTTAAAAAAGACCTCGGAAATAACACAGGCAAGTGAGAGAAATTATTATTTGGGGGTCTAAAAAAGGTGGGTATAATAGTATCTACTGTTAAATTTTAGAGGAATAGAAAATCAAATATATCTAATTGATTATTAATTTTTATTAACCATCTGCTGTATTATTGCAATTGAGAAAAGTGTTTTTAAATGAAATATGTAATGCTTATGCTACAGAATAGTTTGGATTTAAATTTCCTATTTCTCTTGCTGACTTTTGATCACAGCTTTTATGTTTTTAAAATGTTTCAATAGTTTGAAGTTTTTAACGGGTTTTTTGCAATGGACGGTTACGTTGTGCTGCTATACGTATATCATTCACTCATACATCCCACTTCAGGCTTTCGCAGATTAGGCCTTTTTTAAAAATCGTACCACTTCAGTTTCTCACCACGGGCTAGAAAAGAAAGGTTTCTATTTCAATTTTCCCTTTCAGGCTCCACCTTAACAATAGAACACGTTTCTCGTGATTGTGAAGTGTATATGATAGAGTGCCATAATACAGCTCCACTTTTAAATTTGGCGATTAATGTTATTTAGATACAACATTAATCTCATACGCGTTGTTCCTTAATAGAGGAAGCATGAATTATTTTTCTGTTTTCTATCCATACATCTACCTAGGAACAAAAGTAAAGAGAAAAACAGATAGAAACGCTGAAATGGGATGAGTTTTGATATTTTCACTCCAAACACCAGCAGAAAGAAAAGAATAGCCAGAAAGTGGCACTGTTTTTATTGTTTCCTTCACGAAGCCTGATGTAATGATAAAAGTTGAAATGGAAGATCATTATAGCTCGCCTTATCACTTGTTACGCTGCATCAAATATAAGCGGTATACTTTATCTTCTCGTACCTCATTCAAAACTATTTCTCACAGTGCTGCTGTTCAAGAAAAGTGAAACAGTCAAATTATCTTTCAATTTTAATGAATAATCTTTGACTATTTTATATTTGCTTACTTAAAAAAGTGTAAGCATATTTTTAATAATATATCTATTTAATATTAAATAAAATACATTAAAGTGTATTATTAGTATTATAAGGTATTTCTCTCGCCTTCTTAGCCTGCCTTCGTGGTGTAGTGGTGAGCACGCTCGGCGCGTATTCGAAAGGTCCGTGCTTCGAGTTCCGGCGAGGCAATTGCTCATTTTTCATGTCTCCTGCTTCGAAATAACCTAATGTCTGTACAGTGGCGCCCGAACTTAAAAGGCGGTAAATGATAATTCTTCACCACCAAGATTTCGCGATTGGGTCCTCTAATTCCCAATCTCCCTTTAAAAGGGGGAGTTTATAAGGTATTTTATCTCGCCTTTTTAGCATGCTTTCATAATGTAGTGGTCAGCACGCTCGGCGTGCATTCGAGAGGTCCGTAGTTGGAGTCCCGGCGAGGGCATTGCTCATTTTTCATCTCTCTTGCTTCGAAATAACCTAATGACTCTACAGTATTACTGTTTCTAATACCATGCATTACATTCCTGGTATAGAATTCTTTGTTTAATTACATTTAGTAGATTTTAAAAATTGATATTTTAAAAGCATTTGAAATATTAGCCTGCAACCTAAAATTTCAAACTATATTTTATATTGTACAATATATTTATTCTACGCCAACTCACTGGGTGACTTTGCGAATAACCAAAAAAAAGTTTGTTTTGTTATTTTTAGGTATTATTATGCTCAAGGAAATTTTTTTTAGAAAAAACGAAGAATTTGTAATGCCGATATGTGCATTTTTACAGTACTGTTCAGCTCTGGCCTTCGAAATGTTTTCGAAACATTCCTTATTTTACGTATGTGTACTTGCACGCGTGCGTTGGGTATTTTTGCATGCATGTTGAAAATGTGTCAAACATATGGCAGTTTTACGGAATGTTGTAACCCGGGTGCGGATGATCATAAAATCCCACGCTGCTATAATACTTGAATTTATTTTGATTTGGCTATCGGCTACAGACTTTTATACAACTGAATCCTTAAAAACACGAAGAATATTAATGATAGTTTGTTACTATTACTGAAATTTATTCAATGCGTAAATTACATCGGCGAAATATTTGCTTTCATTGAAAAGATGATTCTTAGATCTAATTTCTGTTGATAAGATCAAAAATTTCCAATGAACCTACACCGAATTACAGCATTCCTTCTTTCGTGCAGCCAGGTGTAATTGGTTATCACATTTAACTAACAACTAAAAGATCCGTTACCTGAATCTTGGAGATAAAATATCTTCTAGCTGCTAGCCGTATGTGGCACATTTGA
>KK116937.1:32216-131406 GCA_000611955.2 Stegodyphus mimosarum
ACGCTGAATACAAGGTTGTCGATTTCCCTGTTTTATTTTTCCCGTCGGCGTGATTCTCTTGCGTCTTGATATACTGCTATGCCAGGGCGTTTTCCTTAGCCCTGATACTATCACCGAGGTGACGAACCCAATGACGTCACATAGCATCCCAAATGCCCTCAATAAGATTCATATCGGCATCGTTCCCTTCAAAGGTATGACCTACACCTTCTTCTTTAGCACTACTTTCTCTCTTTAGCATTACTGGTTTGTAGTTTTTAAAAATCTTGTTAATAGAATTCTACGCGACTGCTAAAATCTGAAAACTTTTAAATTTCTTCTCTTTTTTCTTTTCCTTTCCTTTTCTTTCCTTTCTTTCTTTTTTTTTTATATATAAATTTTAAAAGGAAAAGTTTTTGAATTTTAGTTACAATAACCAGTTCTAGTCAGATTTTGTGTCAGAATACCTATGTTTAGCAACGCTATATATGAATCTAATTATGTATACCCTAAATTTGTATTTCGGACTTGTTTTGTCAATTATTTCGTATTTTGTAAAATTTTAACGAATATTTGATTAACAAACTTAATGATTTGAAAGCAACTAGTGGCAGCAATGTTCGAAACGAAACATTTTCATCTCAAGCGGGCGAGACTGTTGGCATTCGAAAAAATGTAAGATGTTATCTTTCGGTTTGAATTAAACAAATTCTGTTCTATAAAATAAATGTGTTGCCGAACCGTAAATGAAATACTTTTATCTTTCACGTGCCAGAACGTTGCGCTAGCAAAGTTAAAGCCTAAGATACTTTCAAATTTAATCAGGAATATTATTGAGTAATAAACTAAGTGATTTAAAAAGAATAAACACAGTGCTTGAGAATACGTATTTTTTTCAATATTTTAATGTGATTGATTTAAATAAAGTGCGTTATAATCACGAGATGTCTCATTAGAAATGTTCTTTTTTTTTTTTTTTTGAAATTGCACTAGCGGTACTCATTAAAAGAATTATATACTCTCTCTTTTTCAATTAGTAAAAGATCTGATAAGCAAAACTAATGCCCCACTGTGTGCAAAGCTCGTTGTAACCCTTTATTTCAATATGTGACTAAAGTCCGGCCAAGAATACCGCTCTATTATGTCCCAACAGGACTTTTAGGCCTACTTTTAAATTAAAAGAAAGCAATGGAAAACTTTTGACATTTTTGTAAGTTTAACGTGAGATATGAGAAGAAGAAAAAATAAATAAAGAAATATAATAAAAAGGCTACAAACTCGTTTTCAAAAAATAAAGTAATTTGGGACATAAAAGGTTAAAGAATAAAATTATTTTTCAGATTTAGGATAAATTAAATAAAAAAAAAGAGTAATTAGATACGAGATTTTCACAGCTTCAATGACCGGCTTGCCTTACGATCGTTTTTAGCTTTATTTTAACTTTTTTATTACAATCGTCTTGCATGTAAAATTTAGAATGAAGTAAATTTAACCTTTCAAGTTTTAGGTCGTCCATCTTCTTTATGAACGAAACATCTAAGGCTTATGGTAATTTATTACAGTACTTGGATCCTTTGCCCATAAAAATACAACATATTAATGTGGAAAGAAAAACATAGAAGCGGATCATAAATGTTATATTTTGGTTTATTCTTACAGTATAGCCTTCGGAAGAATTTTTTTAAGAATATTTCGAAAGAAAACATAAGACTGCTAATAAAAAATTCAAAATGCGGGCAGAATTTAAAAATATGTACGAAATTTATAGTAAATTCTCACACTTTAATGGAGGACATGAGTGTACATGGATGCATGACAAAATGGTCATTAGGTTTAAAACCTTTTAAAATTATCGTAATTATCTTTAAATACTCTGCAATTCATAATTTTAAAAGTAGTAATAAAAATAATGGTAGAACATATTGTGGATTGTTATAACTAGTTAAACTGATATAACTTATTATACGCCGTCATAATAGTGTATGTTATGTTTTAAACGAGTATAACTTGCTGTGCATTGTTATAATTTTATGGACATTTTTTTAAACTAAGATAAAACAGAAGAATGTTTCATGAAATATTATTTATCAATCACACTTTGAATATATCATGGACTAATTTAATATTCCTTAATCAGCATGTTGTATTAATGTTAAATTAACATTGTCTAATAAGATAAGCGAATTATCTAGTTATGGTAATATATTAACTTATTATGTTATTCGTTTCGTATTTTCTGTATTTACGATTATTATACATTACGTTTATTGTAACCTGTTCTAATCGGTAGCGTCTATCAGTGGCCAGATGCTAAAGTCGCTGAACTGCGATAATTTGATCCAGGCTGAATTCCAGCTAGTGGTCTAGTTACATTGGACCTTTCGTGTTTTTCCCATGTGTAACTTGACTACAAGCCAGTTTCCGTTAGAAACGTCTCCGTAGAAGCGCCCTTTCCTCTGCACAAGTAACCTTCTAGAATTTTTCCATTATCTAAATAATCCAATCCATTCTATTTCCTTATCGGAGTGGTCACTAGTAATGCCTGCTGCTGTAGTACTGGGCATGAGTTCAAATTCCGCAGAATGCACGGATGCTTTTGTTTTTGTAATGTATAGGGTCTATACGACATGCGGGAAAACACCATGTCGAGGTATAACAAAGGTCGAGTTGAAAATTCCCTTGTGATGCTGGTAGAGGACTAAGTGTTTGAGAATTTTGGACCCGTCCACCGAAATATTGACCAACAAACTTGGAATGGAGCGAGATAAAAGTCCGGCTGTAGCTTATAAGGTGCTCAAGACAACGACAGGCATTTCCTACCTCTTGACAATGACGGATTCATAGATTTAATCGAACTCCTCTTAGATTAGGAGCTACTTTAACTGTATATAATTAGTTTGGAGAATATGTTATTGCACATTTCAAAATGTTTAAACGTTTATCCAAACGCTGATGGACTGTAATTTTTCCTGTTAACAAACTTCTGCTAAAATACTGCCAAAATCATATACTGGCCATAGGAGCTAAACATTCAGTTTAATTTTAGTAAACAAAAATGAGACATTTAGGAGAAATATAAAGATTCATACCTTAGATGGCGAAACGGTAGGCTGGTTTCTCCTTATAAGAAATGTCTGAACTCCGTGCGTGCGTAAGTAGGCATCTCGAGTTTCACCATGACCAGGGTCCACTTCATAAGCATCACCTAAATAATCGAGTGTGGCTCGGGAAATATGAACTTTCCTGAAAAAGTTAAAATGGTTATTTGTCTAGTCCAAATTAATAATTTGTTTTTTAATTAAAATCTAATTTTTATGCATCAAGAGTCAGTTACAGGAGGCAGTATGTTAAAAGAAGAAAAATGCTGTTTTGAGCTTCCTCACAGTAACTGGATTTTTTTCATTATCTATCTTACAAGAGAATTTTTGGGAATCATGATACAAAGGAATTTAACAGTTTTAGTATCTACACTTTTATATACCAAGAATATTTTCACTTGTTTTTAAGTTTTTTATATTTATGATATCAAGTACATATTTTATAAAGATATAATGTATTGAAAATAAATACTGCATAAAAAGAAATACTTTTTCATATTTCAAAACGTTCTTAACTTTGAGCATAACTTCTCAGAGCGTTCAGTTGAAATGTGGACACTTTGTAGAAACAGTAAAGCTACATATTCATTACACACAGCTTATGTTGCCTTCAATATATGGTTGAAATGATGTCAACCTAATTCAATGCATTTGTCGCCCTGTTTCACTATGTACTTAGCGACATTACGAAACTTTTTCTTATTTATATTTTAGACAACTGCACTAACGTTCACTTTCAGCAGAGGCAAAGTGCATGTGTTTGCTGTATAAAAATGTAGTCTTAGCTGTATTAAACAACTAATCTAAAATGAAAATATCGCAACGAATGAGATTGCCACGAAACAACAGTCAGAGATACGACACAAAGAATGACAGGATATATGTATATATATATATATATGTGCAAAATAAAAAATATGTATCTCTGAATTATATTTAAATTAGCAACAGCCGCCATTCTATGTCGCATTCATTAAAGAACTGTTTAATGAACATGTCCTGTAAATTTCTTGTTTTTATGTTGCTTCATTCTCAAATTAGACACAAAAAAACTTGCTGGTCTTAACTTTTGGAGGGCAGTGCAACTTTGGTTGCTTTATGATTAAGACTAACAGCATATTAAAATCATTCTTTGTTTTAAAATTTTCCGTTCCTATTTATTTAGAATTGAATGTGTTTTATTTTTTTTGCAAATCGTCTTTTCTTTTACTTGTTTTGCATGATGGAAAATTGACTTATACAGTTTTAGTACAACATTGATTTAAATTATTTACATTATTTATAGCAGCAATGGTAACAGTGCGCGTTTAACGGAATTAAGTTTGTTTTACTTATATCACCTTATTTTCGAGTTATATACATATTACGCACGTGCATGTTATAATTTGTGTTTACATTTTCGATCAATATACATGTTGTGAAGTTCTGGTTAGAAACCAAAAGAAAACACTGTCCGTTTTACATTAATAGACAGAGTTTTGTGATGTTTCAAACTCGACTGAAATCTTAAATATTTGTCAATATGTTGTTACATATGGCTTTATTTGAAAGGTCAATCCAAACGTATAGAACAGCTCAAGTATCACACAAGAACACAAGAATGATAAATAATAAAAAATAACAAACATTAAAAGTAAGAATCAGAATAAATGAATATGGGGACAAAAGTAAAAAGTTAAAAGTGTAAACAAAAAGGAAAGGAACATAAGAGATGTAGTCTTTACAAAGAGTTCATGAATGCTCTGCCATTCCAGTATAGTTTACTTATTTCACCCCGTTTCTGAGACTCTTTATCTAGTTCTAGGCATACAAGAAGATGCTCTGCATTCATGATGCCCGAATTGCAAATTTGGCATTTACTAGATTAAATTTACTAAATTTGGCATATTTGTCAATATAAATCGATCATAATGGCAATAAAACTTACATAAAGTAAAAGAAGGGAATATTTAAATTTTGATCAATTCGAAAAGTTTGCTGAGAGAAAGCAATGAAATTTAGCTTAAGCTTCAGAACGGATTGAAAACTCTTTACTTACATGAAATCCGAAATTTGAATGTAGATAAAGGGAACTTGGTACTCCAAAATCGAAGAAATTACCGATTTTTAATTTGTTTGCTAAAAAGATACATCAGTACTTTTACTACATTAAGGAGAAATTTTGAAACGATTTGACGGTAATAAAGGGTATTAAAAGGCTTTTAAAACTTTTGACAGCATTTTAAATGCAACGCGCCCTCAAAGTTTATTTTTTTACTTCTTAATTGGCTCAGTAACTTATTAAAATCAGTGTAAAAGAAGAGTAATGTAATTAAATGTGACTGCAACTATCAGCAAACTCTGCTCATATGTGTATACTGATTTATTTAAATACTAAGTGAAGTCGGAAAAAAAATTCATTTTTGAACTTGCAGGTTTATATATATATATATTCCGATCAGCAAATATTTCTGTGTATATTATCAGTCAATTTTCCTGTGCCTCATCAAAAATTTAAATTATTTGTGATAAGACACGCACAGAAAAAAGTGGCATAATGGAAGTGATAAAGTTGTAGAGACATTAGGTTATTTAGTAGCAGGAGACATGAAAAATAGGCAAGGCCTTCGCCGGGAATCGAACCGCGGACCTCTGAAATACCGGCTCAGTGTGCTGACCATTACACCACGAAGGCACGCTAAGAATGTGGGAGATATACCTTATAAAGTTTCCGACGGTAGCATTATTGAAAATCTCGCTGAAACAAAAATTAAACCCTTTAATTGATTAAAATACACCTAAATTAATTTAAAATGCAATTTATATACGAGACCGAATTTCTGAAAGAGAAGAAATCATATATGCAGATGAATAGTTTTAAATAAAATCTTTTATGTCTACTCAAATTTCAAATTTTGCTTTTTGAAAAAAAAAACGACAAATTAATATTCTTCACATTAATTATAAATGTTTTAGTATTGATTAGAAAATACATTATAATTAATTCATAAATTAAAATTGTTTGAACGTGTTTTACAAAACAAAAACAGGTAAAGAAAAGGTTTACTTGCATTTTACGATTTCTTTTGCAATATTTCTGGCCAGATATGGTGTAAATATAAGCTTATAACTTATGCTTGTTTTGAGCAATTGAATAGTACGATGTTTTATTATATATATATATATAGATGAAAAATACCGAAAATTGTAGTAGAATAAAAACATTTCAATTGTTAAATTTGTCTTAAAAAATTTAAATAAAAAAATTACCGGCAAAAATTTTTTCAGCTTGAAATAATTTTGTCTTACAAAACCGTTTCATAATATTCTTAAAAAACAGACGAAAGTTCTTAAATAAATAAAATCAATCAAAAGGTACCACGTCAATTTAATATATGGATAATTTTCGATATCTTTTTTGCATTTGACTAACAAAGTTCATATTTTTAAATTAAGAATAGTTTTAAGTTCTAAGTAGCTACAGCATAAAACAAACAATTAAGTAACATTGCAAGCATAGCTAACTAAGTAAGGTATTTAAACGTTATTTCACGTTTTACTAAATCACTAAATTTGCTAAAAAATGTCTTTTTCATCTCAAGTAGGGGAAAATAAATACATAAATAATTGGATATGTATTCATTTATTTTATTTGTGTAACAGGAATATTTCACCCTGTTTTACGGAAGAACTTACACTCATCAATCATTCAATCATCAAAAAGTCATATAGATACTTACCCAGCTATTCCACCAGATTCCATGTGATTTGCAAGGGTAACATCATTAGACCAAACATCAAATTGCCACTTGTAGAGTCCTAAAACACCACAGAGAACACTTCCTGAGTGAACTCCTATCCTCATATTTAAATCCACTTTCGTTTTCTCCCGCACTAATCTGGTGAGTGTAACATTCTGTTATTCAACTAATATAATGATTAGACATTTATAAGTAATCACTTAATAATTCATTAGCTAGAAACTTTCAAGAATGAAAAAAATACTGCGTCTTCCTGTAACAAATGCTGAATTTTCTTCAGTTTTGCAAGTTGGTCTATAATTTTAAATTTGGCCCTTTTCTGAAATGTTATGAATATTCACAAATTTCGATTTTAATGTAATGGAATGAAGTGACCAAGAACAAACTTTCAGATAGAAATTTTAGCAATATTTTGAGTAGAAGTCATATTTAAATAAAAAGGCTATTCATTTAGGAAGTCAAACAACAAAAATCAGAGTTATATTTGCAAATTTTCACATGACTAGTTTTGATGGTTTTGCCGAACCCGCAGCCTCAGCTGCCAAAGTGCAAATGGACGAGATAAGATATAGTGATAAGATAAGATAAGATAACAATGGCTGGACAAAAGTTAAGCTACTGGTGCCATCTATTGACGAAACAAGAAAACTAAAACATAGTTTCCTTAAAAGCTGAAGGTAAAGATGGATTGGAATTAGGATCATTAACTAGAACAGAAATATTTCATTGAATGTGAACCGCCACATCGGTCAAACTAAGAGAGCTTTAAAATTTCGCGTTAAGGAACACAAGGCATATGTTAGGAAAAAGGAAACACAGAAGTCCTTTTTTGACCAGCATTATTTATCCGAAAAGCACACTTTCAACTTTTCTGCAGCTACATTTATTCAAAAAACATCTTTTATTGGTGAATTGCATTTTCTAGAAGCGTTTCACTTTCAAACAAATCTTTCTGCTCTAATTTAATGACCCTAAATGACCTCTTTTTAATTTTTAATGAACTCTCTTTAATGACCCTAATTTCAATTCATCTCTACCTTCAGCCTTTAAGGAAATTATGCTTCAGTTTTCTTGTTTCATCAATAGATGGCGCCAATACCTTAACTCCTGTCCAGCCATTCTTATCTTAACTTATATTATCACTACATCTTATCTCGTTCATTTTCACTCTGGCAGCTGCGGTGAATGGTTCGGTAAAACCACCGAAACCAGTCCTGTGAAAATTTTCAAATATAACTCTGGTTTTTCTTGTTTGGCTTTCTAAATCAATATTTGTTCGGCGTATAATTTTACCCTAAAAAAGACGATTATCATCATTTCTGCTTTTCTTATGACAGAGTTGTGATAATTAATTATTTCGAATGCTCTCTGGAGGTAATGGGTGTTATTATAAATAAATGGTTTTCTTGTTATAATAAAAGTGTTCCTATATAGTTCAGAAAAACTTAACTAACTGTTAATTTTAACTTTCTAAGTCAATAACAACTTTTATTTCTGGCACAGAATAAAGAAAATATTTCATCCTGTAGCTAAAATATTTATCATATATTTGGAAGACTGATTAATGTTTCAGATGTTATCTTGATATAATGAATATGATGATAAAACGCATGCCTAAATATAAAGCATTTATCTACTAAAAGATGTGCAAGAAGCAAGAAATCAATCCACGAGAACAAATATTTTGGTTAAGAGTACGCATATACACAAAGAATCATATTATAAAGTTTTCTTCTGTTAACAGTATGAGAACTCCTTTCCAAAAAAAAAAAAAAAAAGAGAGAAGAGAAGAAGAGCATGTGGATTGATTACAGCAGTTTATTGAGGAAAGAAAAGAAGGTACTGCATTTTACTTTAACATCTTTTCTTCAGAGAGCAAAAAAGATTCTGATAAATTTGAATAGGACATGTTTGACTTCTATAAGCTTCTATAAAACGAACGGGAGTTATACTTGTATATGTAAGGTGTAAGAGAAGAAACACTATGTTATTTTCCGTTTCTCCAAATCTAAATTTAATTTCATTACGTAGTCTAAAATTATTTTCAGCATTATAGCTTAAATAATGAAATCATTATGTTATAATTTTCTATACCTAAAACCAATCACTTACTTTAGTGCTTTTATTTTTTACCCCCAAATCTTAATTTTGTGACCAAGGAATAAACGTTTAAGATATCTGTAAATTATTCAGATTTCTACATCTTTCCGCTGAGGAAACATAATCCATTAATCTAATAAGACGTTCTGTTTCCCGACGACTTTCTATCACATTCTTAAAAAAGACAGGTAGAACTCAGAGCAGCTCTTCTTGTCCCAGAAGAGCTATGAGCAATATCAACGGGCATAATTTATTCATGATTACTGGAGTTTTGTATCATTTTCTTCATTTCAGACCATTTTCATTAAAGTTTACATCTTGATGTTTTTGTGAAGTGTATTCAGCTGCAATATAAATCTGAAATGACGGTTGAAATTAAAATTTAGGTCTTTTCCCATCTTAAATTGAGAGGTTTTTTTCTTCCCAAAAGTAACTGAATGGCAAATAATGACACGTACTTTTTATCTTATGGTTTGCAAAGGTCTATGTGAAATTTATAAAATTATACTAGCTTTAACTGATGCTTAGAAACCGCTTTACGTTTAGTATTAAAGAATATATAAAGATTCTAAACCAGATAATTCTATAGCATGTACCAAATATCAAAAAGCGAATTTCAGACATTTTTCTGTATGCTCTTTGATACGGTAAGTCATTTGTTAAAAACATAAATCGGTTGTGCCCTGAATGTGTCAAGACTGACGGCTGGTTCGCATCAACTCTTGGCTAATGTATTTACAATGAAAATAGCCTTAAACACATAATGATACAATTAAAAATAATTTAAAGTCTATATCCAGACAGAAACCCATATATTTCTGAGAAAACCGCCAAGAACACTTTTTTGTAGGAAATTTTCAATTCGTATGAATCTTGAAAATGCTTATTGTGATAATTGCTATTAATCTATTTTCAATAAATCCCGATTATAATCGTTTTCATCTTGCAAAGTCATTAACCAACAAAACGAAGAGAGAACTCGGTCATCGTTCTTATTTAATATTTATCGGTTGAGTTTATTCATAATTATTGTATGAGACCTAATGAAGTCAACCACAATTACTCCCCATTTTCAAGAAATCGAGCCAAGTAATATAAGGAAACATGGAGCTTGATTGCATTAGAGGAAGCAAATGTCAGTCCACTCCTTATTGATATAACCCTTGTCGGCCTGATTTAATTTTTTAGAATAACGAGATATACATCAAACTAACATTTTATGAGAGAAAACCGGTCATAAAGACTCCGATTCCGGAAAAAGCAATCAATAATCATAAAAAGGAACCCACATTAAACGTAATAATTATATCCATGCAACTCTGAAAAGGATTCTGATCTGCGCGAATTTCATAATCAATTCGATTGTGCGGTGAAGATTAATAACGAAGAAATAAAGCGAGGTACTATGGATTACACAAATAAAAGCTATGTTGAATTATTTGAAATTTTCAAAACCTCTTATATACTTGTGTATTTCCCCTTTTCGTTGGCTCTAATTTTACAGCTTAAAAGTCAGGAAGGGAAATACGTCATGTACACTATTTCTGAAGAGATGACTTAAGTGATAAACACAGCGTATTAAAAACAAACAAGCACTATTATTATTATATTATATATTTCAAATGACTTACCAATTTCGGTAATATTCTTTTTCTTTAAGCAATATACTCTTCTATTTATGAGTACACTTTACATTGTTATCCTAAATCAGAAGTTTCTAATATATATATGCTGAAACACCTAGAGGGAGATTACGTGAGGGTGAGAAACATGCCAGTAAGTACGGTTTTTAATTCTCAGCCACGAGCGCGTGTAATCACCTGAATTTAAGCAGAACGTGCAGACGCTTGCAGTAAAGCGGAAACCTTATTCTTTAAAGACAGGTTTTCTGCGCAGGTCATTTTCATAGTTATCGCTCTGCACCTTAGTACAAAATCTGATTATTGCCATATTTAAACACGATTTTGATTTGGGGATAGTTAGATGGAAACTGATGGTTTTTAAGAAGCTGTTGTCCAATCCAGGTAATTCTGTAAGTTTATTTAAAAATGTTAAGTTTTATTACCTCAAATAAGTGTGCAATTATATTTTGATCAAGAAAGGTGATTGCCATAATAATCTAAATAAAGCTAAGGATCTAATTGAACTCTACCAAGCATTTCCTAAATCAGAATAGATAGGTGATTCAAGTTAAAAAAATAGGATTTCTTGGCATTTCGTAAAAGGGCTACTTTGTCTTCATCCACAGAGTTATGCAGAACAAATTCTGTAAATTTCTGCAGTTGTAAAGTCATGAACGATATTTCCCAAGAGATGAGCAATTATTCTTATATCTCTTAGCAACATCATTTGCTATCGATTTTAAGATGCCTAGTTTAAAAGAAATGCTTCATATGAAATGTGATGTGATATACTCCACGTTAGACCACAGAGATTCCACATCAGCCATATCATGCAATTTACTCATAAGACAGCATATTTTACATGTTTACGTTTACCCTGAAGCTTCTTTGTAAATTTCTCATAGTGTCCTGATACCTTTGAAATACTGTGTATACAGTACCTTAACTAACCACAACGTTCGCGGAATGGTGTCACTGTCTTATAAGAATGGACACAACATCGTGACGACTTGAAATTGCTAAATTTACTATAAATGATCTTTCCCTTTGTGATTATTTTGTTTGTGAAGCTAAACAGGTACTTTGAGGTTATATTTGTACTATATCTGTGCAATCCTTTTCTTGAGGCAAAGCCAATAGGTTCACCATTTTAAAGAAAAATTTTAATTTAATACACAATATCCATACAGAATCTGAAAGCTTTCTAGCCATGTTGGAAGGAACTAAAAGCATTGTTATTATGCCTCATTTTTAGGTAACAATTAGTAAATCGGCTTAGTAATTGGAAGGTTATGGCACAGACTCCAGGTAAATGTATAGTCGATTTTGAAAGATGTCTGCTCATAAAAACTGAATGACTAACGTTGCTATTGAAAATGCTCTGAATTTAAGGGCAACTAAGTTAAACGATGACTGTATTATTGTATATATTATTTAAGACTTTCAGGCATATACCCTGATATAGTCTTTATTATTATTACTAAGAAATAAAGCTTTCAAATGTCTCTAACAGAAATAAAATCATCAAATGAAGTTAACATCTGAACTAAAGCAACAAAGATTCTGGTAAATTTGTTCTAAAGTAATTAAGTGAAACTTTCAAATTAAAAGTTTCGAAGTTTTTAAATCTTGGTGCAGAAAACTTATATTTTAAAAGTAATTGATATAAAAATTCTGATACCGTTCCTTATCAATCATTTCGGCTTAAATGGTATAAAATGTAAAACGAACCTAGCATATACAAAATACCCTCAGCTGCATAACAAATATTTCAGTATTAGATTATTAAGTTTATTATTAAGTTTGAGTTAAGAGAAAAGGACGTAAAAATGTATTTTTTCATGAAGCACGGTTTGAAAAATTTTGAATTGTAACATATTAAAGGAATTTTTTATTGATTCACGTTTTCCCGTAGGATACTGGTTTTTCTTTTTCTTATGGAATCCAAATATTTTAACTCCAAGGGAACAAGAAACTCTCGATCTATTAATTCCGATTTACCTAATAATCATAAATCTTTAGTAAAACACGCTCTCCTGGGATAAATAAATTGCTTCTAACATTAAGTATTTTTTGTACTTTAACGGCAACATTTGAATATTTTAGCAAAATCTCAAAGAAACATACTTTTGATACATAAAATAAATAAGGCAATGAAAACATATAAACATGAGAAATAAAATTTTTCCTAAATTTCAAAATCATATCTTTCCATTTCAAAATTGCATTATAATTTGATTTGTTTCTCAAAGTAAAGCAGTGTAGGGGTATTAATATTACATTTTCTCTAACCCGTTATTTTATGTTTTGGATCTTTACTCTCACTTCTCGTTTCCATTCCCGTACCAGAATAAAAATGACGCATAAAGAGAATTAATATTATTTAAAGAAGGTTTTGGGAGTTTAATTCAGAATGTGTTCTAGCTCTCGCGACCACGTTACTAGATTAGCTAGTTTAGGTAAGATTTTATTATTCGGCTTTGTATTATAGTTGCCGATATTTAAATTGTTACCTCAATTTTGAGCCAGCTGCTCATTAAATTTTTTTCGTAGCTACTAATTTTTTTTTCTTCAAGTTACATCGCCACCAGTGCTTGGCTGATTAAGCACGAGCCATGCATTTATGTTAAAGGTTCCGATTTAATAAAAAGGTTGCGCTTAAACATTACCAAGTCTATCACTAACTTCAGATGCATCGATAATTCGTTCCAAGTCTGTTAAGAGTTTGGACTTTGTTTATGCTATCAAAGCAAATCAAACCCAATAATGACTCCAAAACAAAACTATGGCTCAACAGAATGTGACTTTCAGTCTGGCACCCCTCAGCATCACAAGCTTCATCGGCACCAGTAAACGCCATAGAAGGATTTGGATTCATTGAATATACGACACGAGCATCAATAAAACGGGTAATTACCTTAGATGGTACAAATTCCGCAATGATCTTCTTGGAACAACTGCATTCGGATTTACTGCTTTACTCAGTTAGGAAAATACAAAAAGCCCCATAAGAACTGCCGCACTGCGAGGAAAAGCACTAAGTTAATGCTGTGGCGGACCATACAGAGATGAGAAAACCGTGTGCGCTGTGCCCGCAAGTCATTGTTTTCAAGCTTTTACAACGTGACACATGACATGGGTCTGACATCTCAGACGCAATAAATCGTTCCAGTTGACAGTACAAGAGACAAAACTTCACAACGAATGTCAAGAGATATTTAGTGTTCTGCACTGTGTCTGTCTTCAAAGCCTCTCGATTTTAGAGCGCTGAATAACAAATTACCTTCTTTTTCCTCTGATATCGCTCCAGATATAACGAACCAAAGGATGTAAAGTACTAGTGAAAAATTAAGGAGGCGTGGCTAATTCAATCTGAAGTTTTTTTCCATCGGGACAACACGTCAGAAGGCTCCTGAACTCTCGACCAGAGAAACCCTTGTTATCAGGATCCTCACGTCACGAGGACTATAATTCACTTCAATAAGTGTTCTATACTATCCATGAATTATATATATTTGTAAAGAGCTTCTCGTAATTGTAATAAATATGTTTTGAGTTTAAAATGCAGTAAGTATTACGCAAGCTCACAAATGTACAATCATTATACAGAGTCAGACACGTTACCTGACACCAGTCTCCCACAGTACAAAGACATCGGTTAATTTTTGTTGGGTGAAACAGATAGTGAGATGTACAAATTCGGAATATTTAAAGCTGCCTTGTAAAAGCGTTCTCTGTTGTGAAATATAGAGCCAAACTAGAGGTGGAATCCTTAACAGGTACCAGATTAAGGTCGAAGACCTGATTGAATTTATATTGAGAAAAATACAACTAGTAAATTTATTGTAGAGAAATACGATTCAGAATTTATCCAATTTATTCAGAAGCTATACTGCCTAGTTTATCGCCTGGTTATTGCTATATTAAGCAGCCTTTTCACTAGCGCAGTGGTGCTGTGCTATAAGAAGTACAATCTCCCACCAAGGACCGTAAAATATGGCATTTTGAAATTGTTTATCGAAAATTAAATAGCTTTATTAAATATCCCGTCTACGTATTGCCCATAATCGAGGAAATAATTCGAAGGATTAAATGAAAAGAATACATGACAGCACCAACCTCATCTTCTAATCAGATTTTATGTCTGGATATTTTAAAATGTGTACAAAACCAGAGACTGGTCTCAAAACAGCATTTATTACAATGTCAGGCGTTTGTGCTTTCCTGAGGCTTATGCGTATCTGTTTGGCTTATGCGGAGCGTCTGCCGCTTTTCATGGGACGATGAACATTATATTAAGATCTGTTCTAGGCAAAAGTACCCTTATTTACCTAAATAATATAATTATAAGCAGCAAGACTATAGATGAATATATTCGGGATTTTCTCGAAGTATTCTCGATCCTAAATGAAGCAGGATTGAAAATAAATGTACCAAAATGAAAATTTGGGGATCAAGAAGTTCCGTTACTGCGGCTATAAGATATCTTAGAAAAGAATCGAAACCGAGAATTCCAAAATATTTGCAATAAAAAATTACTCTCTTCGAAATACAGCAAAAAATGTGCCCTCATTTTTAGGCTTGCGTTCTTATTATTAGACAAAGACTTTGCACAGATAAGTGAACCACTTTTAAAATTAAAGAGATGGAGAATTTACTTGCTTGGCCGAAGCAAATACAGTATTCGGGAAACTTAAAAAAACTTACAAGGGCCAGTTTTGAAATTTCCTGAAGGCGACGGGAAGTTAGAAATAACCACAGAAGCCTCAGATTATACAGTTGGCGCCGTGTTTATACAAAACGGACAGCCTGAAATTTATTTCAGTAAAATTGCTTACTCCAACGCGAAGGAATTATACGGCTACGGAAAGGAAAACTTTACACTTCTTTCGGAGATGCAGGAATTGCTAGTGCACTTTTGGGAAAGATCCTGTTAAAATTTATTCAGATCATGCCGCCGTTGTTCGTTTGTATTTCTAGAAGAATTTATCGCAAAGACTCAAAAGATGGACTCTTAAGCTGAAAGAATATAATTTACTAATTAAACATACGCCCGAGAACAAAATGTCATCGCGGGTGCTTTATCCAGGATTAGATTAGATTAGATGATGGGGGGGGGAGGGTATGAACTAAAGTGTATATGTTAGCTTTCAAAACTTTTGGATTATCACGAGATTCTCCTTTCTGAGTAACAAACAGAGTTGGAATTTAAAAATATTTATGCTTAATTCTAAGCTCCTGATCATTTCGAGCACCCGTTAGGTATTTGGACTAAGTTTGTGGTACCAAAGCAAATCAAACGTTATAACTACTATGTAAATGATCTTAAGTAATACGTTTTTATGTTTTCATTAATAAATACATTTTTATAAATGAAAACATAAAAATGTATTTGGGAATTAAAAACAATTTATGTATCAGATTTAAATTTATTTAATGCGTAGGATACTACATAAAAAACAGGAATTTAATACCTTACATAACTTGCAGCTATTTTAACATTTTATTTTAAAATTTATTACCATTTAATACACATTTATAGCATTTATCAAGGGAATTTTCCTGTCCACGAAAGAAAATTTTGACAGAAACCTTGTACTTACATTTAATCTATTTTAAAAAGTTTATTTCTGTACTTTATTAAAATGTAAGGGATATTTGGAGCAAGATTCAGACTAAGACATATTAAATGTAAATTAGATTTCAGCTGCATTTTCAGGCTTGATTCTTTAAATATAAGAAGAATTTCCTCGAAAGGTATTTTTGAGAAAAAATGAGCTTGCTTTTACTCACTCTGGAATCAGCACATACATTCGACTTGATTAGAAAAAAACACACTCTTTTAATTTTACATTTAAATGTGAGAGATGATTTAAGAGACATCATTCACTACGATTTCAATGCTAATTCAAATAATGAAGCCCTAGCTTTGGAACATGAATAATGTGCCAATCATGTTCCAGTAAATAGTAAATCAAGCATTAAAGTATTAAAAATACCATAACTATATTGATATTCTTCTCTATTTCCTTTAACTTTCTGACTGCATCTCAATAACACACAACCGTAAATGTGGTGTATTTATTGTTTTCATCTGATGTGCTTCTGCTTTTCAGTGACATTGCAATAAAGAAATAATAAAAGTTGGCCGTATCTTGCTTTGTATAGACTATTTTGCTCACTGTGCCCATTTTTTTTCAGGTTAGAAGACACTAATAAAATTCCTAGCTATTTTAGATATGCGTTTTTATTACAGACATACATCGAGAATCATTTGCCAAGTAACTCAAAGGATGTGATAAGAATTTAAAATTTGAATGATTAGATTTAATTTTCAATCTTTTTTTTTCAATAAGATTAGTATTGCTTTTACGTAAAAGAATCCACAATAAATGTCGGTTTTTTTCTATTTCATCCAAAAAGGAGCAAATAATAGAACACATTGTAATGCATCAACTTCACTGAAGAAAGACACATCGCTCAATGACAAATTCTACTCAAAGAGAATAAAACAACTTTGATACTTATTTTGAAAATATTTACTCAAAAAGGAATGAAATATTGTGCTCTTTGCTACTTCCACAGAATCTGTCTTGAGATTAATGATATCGTGAGTATCAACGGTTACCCAGAATCATAGAATGACATTGCTAACTGTAACGAAGTGCATTAAAATGGGCTGAGGTCATTGTCGAACACTTATTAGCTAACATTTGGATTCTAAAGCTGTTACTTAGGGTCTTTAGAGGAAAACAGAAATATCCTTTCAATGCCCTTTGACGTCATTCAATAAATACCTGTAAACATAGCTAAATATACTTACTGCTTCTCATGGATGAAACTGAAGTCAGTAACTTAAGAAGTTCTGTTTTCTAAACTAAAAATTTAATATTTCACAACAGAGAATATTGCGAAAGACTATGCAGACATTTCACACGTAAATACGGCATCTCGTTGTTCAATAAGTGAAATAACGTTGTTTTATACGTAGTCAGTTAGTACCATTCTTTCCGTCTTATTCAGTAAATAATTTTCATTATCACGATAACAAAGCATGAGAGGAATAAAAAAGGTTTCTCTTCTAATATTTTTTTACCGAAATATTTTTATTATTCTTAGAATGTAATTTAAATTGTGAATAACAGAATTGAATACGCTTGATAGAATTTCATTAAGGAGAATACAGTCAAACCTTTGTTAGAGGTCCCACTCATGACACTAAAGCTTTTATCCATTATCAGGGAATTTTCGTTAATAAAGAATGCACTGCTCTTTGAAGACTGAGGCACGGTGCACTAAAGCAATGCGCGCTGTCCGGATGTTTTGTTATTAGGAGGAAAATACTGGAAAAATAATCTAAGGTTCGGTAAAAGATTTTTAAAAATCAATATTTCCCGTCCTATAAGTTTAGTTTATACAAAAGTTTGCACAAAAGTATGATGAGAATAATGATATGTAAGGTAGCTCTAAGCAACTTTCGAATTGTCACCCCACAGTTAAAAGAATCAAACTAAGATGAATGTTTCATAATAAAAATTTGAAAGCAATAATGATGCAACCCTGAAGAAAAACATAACTGTATTATTCCCATCCTAACAGTTGCAAGTACGATGCTTTATTTTGTTGTGTCGCGAATTCTGTGTTTTTAATTTAAGTGTTTTTAATGATTTAAGTAATCCATTATTCAAGTATTTTATTTGTATTTGTATTTGGGTTTTTTTTAAGTTTGAAATTGTGAAGAGCGTAATGAATATATATATTTGGAAAGTGTGTACTTAAAATCATTAAGCAATTATTTTTTCCTTCAACGGTCAATTTTAACGCAGAGAGGGGAGCGTCTTCTAACGGAAGTAACATCTGTGGGAAATGCCTTTTAAGATGACAGTTGCAACATTGAGTAGTATATCGTTGTTCTCTTGTCTTTGTTCCAAAAGTGGGAAAGTGAATACTGTAGCCGGACCTCCCGCGTGATGTCGCCTTGTTTATGGCCTCGCTGGAAGTTGTAAATTGAATCTTTGAAAGGGCAGTTTTTTGTTGTCTCTTATATTTTTCGCTTGTTAGCAGAGGGGGTCGAATGTTTAGTTTCCAGTTTTTCGCAGGTGCTACTGTAGACAATGACTTAATTCTGATTCGTTTGGGGGTTTGAACTTGTCCTATTAAATTATATTGAAAAGTCTCGGATTGGAAGAATTTAATTTTATGTGTAACTTTGGACCTATAATTGTGAGTGGGAGGAGAAACCGAGTTTTCCTCGGTTGTTGCGCGAATTTTGAAGTCAGTTTTTACCAGAGTCTTCGAGAGAGTTTTTGAGTTGAATATTTAGCAGAGAGGGCCTTTGGCCTGCGGCCAGGCCTACCCGGGCTTGGGTGGCTTGCGCTAGCGTTTTGCGGACGAACTCGGCTTTTAGCTGAGGAGATTTGCGATGCTGCACTTGTACCCCGGCGGGTGGCTCGCGTTTGCGATGCGGCATGATGTGATTAATGGAGAATTTTCTTCTAAGTTGCGAGAAGTAGAACTCAGAGCGAACTCTTCCGAGTTTGAAGCGGGTTTTCCCGTAAAACGGAAGTGTAAGGGCTCGTACCTAAATGAAGCTCTCTGTTCGTGAGAAGGAAAGTATCAACGTTCTGTCCCCGGCGGTTTCTCCTTCAACCTTAATGTTTTAGAATTTTGATTGCCGGGCTTTTCATCTTTGAAGTTCTACAAGAGGTCATTTTTCGTGGACTTTTTGAATTTGATTACCATTTGACCAGTTCAAGGCAGAATTCATCTGCAGCGGTTTCTCCTTCAACCTTAATGTTTTAGAATTTTGATTGCCGGGCTTTTCATCTTTGAAATTCTACAAGAGGTTATTTTTCGTGGACTTTTTGAATTTGATTACCATTTGACCAGTTCAAGGCGGAATTCATCTGCAGCGGTTTCTCCTTCAACCTTAATGTTTTAGAATTTTGATTGCCGAGCTTTTCATCTTTGAAGTTCTACAAGAGGTCATTTTTCGTGGACTTTTTGAATTTGATTACCATTTGACCAGTTCAAGGCGGAATTCATCTGCAGCGGTTTCTCCTTCAATTTTAATGTTTTAAAATTTTGATTGCCCAGTTTTTCATCTTTGAAGTTCTACAAGAGGTCATTTTTCGTGGACTTTTTGAATTTGATTACCTAAGATCCAGTTCAAGGCGGAATTCATCTGCAGCGGTTTCTCCTTCAACTTTAATGTTTTAGAATTTTGATTGCCGGGCCTTTCATCTTTGAAGTTCTACAAGAGGTCATTTTTCATGGACTTTATTGTAGCTCATTACCAAGATCCAGTTCAACGGCAGAATCGGCTTCTCGCAAATTAGAAGAAAATTCTCCATTAATCACATCATGCCGCATCGCAAATGCGAGCCACCCGCCGGGGTAAAACCGCAGCATCGCAAATCTCCTCAGCTAAAAGCCGAGTTCGTCCGCAGAACGCTAGCGCAAGCCACCCAAGCCCGGGTAGGCCTGGCCGCAGGCCAAAGGCCCTCTCTGCTAAATATTCAACTCAAAAGCTCTGTCGAAGACTCTGGTAAAAACTGACTTCAAAACTCGCGCAACAACCGAGGAAAACTCGGTTTCTCCTCCCACTCACAATTATAGGTCCAAAGTTACACATAAAATTAAATTCTTCCAATCCGAGACTTTTCAATATAATTTAATAGGACAAGTTCAAACCCCCAAACGAATCAGAATTAAGTCATTGTCTACAGTAGCACCTGCAAAAAAACTGGAAACGAAACATTCGACCCCCTCTGCTAACAAGCGAAAAATATAAGAGACAACAAAAAACTGCCCTTTCAAAGATTCAATTTACAACTTCCAGCGAGGCCATAAACAAGGCGACATCACGCGGGAGGTCCGGCTACAGTATTCACTTTCCCACTTTTGGAACAAAGACAAGAGAACAACGATATACTACTCAATGTTGCAACTGTCATCTTAAAAGGCATTTTCCACAGATGTTACTTCCGTTAGAAGACGCTCCCCTCTCTGCGTTAAAATTGACCGTTGAAGGAAAAAATAATTGCTTAAGGATTTTAAGTACACACTTTCCAAATATATATATTCATTACGCTCTTCACAATTTCAAACTTAAAAAAAAAACCCAAATACAAATACAAATAAAATACTTAAATAATGGATTACTTAAATCATTAAAAACACTTAAATTAAAAACACAGAATTCGCGACACAACAGTTTGCTGCGGAGATCATGTAACATTATCAGAATTGGAAATGGCTTTCGTAAAGCGTCGTGGTTAAAGAATATTTAGCTTAGGGAAAGGTAACATTAGTGGAATATTCTGAATATATCCTTGATTTGCTTCTAGCTAATTTTGAGAAATTTATGTTTTCAGTTTTACTATCAGTTAGTAACTTTAATTTATTTCCTGTATGCCTTGGTTCATCAGAAATCTCTCTCATCCAAAATGTTATGCAATCTATACAGGCAGATGTCCGTTAAAACAAACTAATCTCAGACGGCACACTGGTAGAATTCTCTCCGTTACCCCACCGCCTCACTGGAAGTAAGCCACAATCTGAGTAGATTAGACGGCTGACGGTTAGTCGAGCTTGGTTAGTTTTAAGACCTTACCACACAATTAAAACATCTTGGAAGAACAGCCTTTATTGCTGTTTATACAGAACAACCAGTCACCACAGATCAATTTTGGATTATTACGTAAAGGAGGAAACCGGTTTTCACTGCAAAAACATAGACTATCAGCAAAGAACTTCCATTCATGTTCTTTAATTCGATTCTGATAACTGACAATGTGAAAATGTACAACCTAGAACATTTTTCGGAAGGGAAAAGTCTTGTGCCTTTCTTTTAATGATAAAGCCGATTGAAAAATTGCTTGAAACAGTGATTCGTCTGAAACAGACGGATCTATGATAGCGTTTTTAGAAAGAAAGCTGATCATCTGTCGTTCCTAAATGAGAGTTCTGTAATACTGGTGCTGAAATCAGGTTGTAAATGTGGTTCAACGACAAACCACTATGCTTGTCAGTGGAAAAGAAAATGGCTTCATTTATTTTCTTACTATTTGTAGATGCATTACCACTAGTAGTAGCTAATAAAGTTTTGAGTTAGATTTTGCTTTGCGTTTTGACTAACTATTGATAGCTAAGTATTAACAGAGACGATAACTTTCGGCCTTATATACAAAATTGAAAGAAAGCAGTATTCAGTTGAAGACATATGAGGAAAAAACATTTAAGCCCAGAAACAATTTTGAGAAAAAAATTAGTTTGTGCAACCTCATTGGTTAAAAAAAGTATTGTTACAAAATCATATGAAAAATTCGTAATAAACCTTCAGTCTTTAACGAAATTTGTAACATAAATTAAAAAAATATATAAAAAATGTCTTTTTTTTAAACTGACACTACTCACAGCCATCTGCAGTTCGATCTAGCAGTTGAAATACCACAAAATGGTAGGAGGGCTAACATACAACATGAGAAAAAAACTTCCGTGAAGCAAAAATAGTTCGAAAATTTGCCGATAGAGGAAAATTAGGCTCTACTGTAGCTTTTACAACTGAAAATTTGCATGAAACGTAGCTAAAATTTTAAAATGCAAGTGCTTGTTTACGGAAACAACAGTAGTATTAATAATTCAGTCCATCGTTTCCTAACTAGAGTTCGCCAGAACACTTCTGTGCCGAGAAACACTGTTAACGTTTGCACAAAGAAATAGGGAAATAACACGTACGTCATAAAAGGGAAAGCAATTTTTGTACTGAATCGTACTGTATTCGGGTAACTTCGGTGGCGGAAGCCTTCGTGTAACTGTGACAAGAATCTAGCCGATGATAACTAAAAGCTGCTTTTTGGTTGTCCGCCTATACTCGGTTAGACTCGTCAGATGTCGTCAATAGTTGTATGAGCCCCGTTACTACATTCGTTCCCTATTCAGTTGTAAAAAAATATTTAAAAAAATGGAACGAGATAAACTTATTCTTTAGCAGTTTTCGTTAAACTACACATTAGTATTGCAAAGCTATGCATGCAAATGTGGAAAATAAAATATCTTTCTTGGAAGAATTGTATTAATGTTTGTACTGATGGGGCTGATTCAATGGTTGGTTCCATAAAAGACTTTGCTACTCTTGTAAAAGAAAAAAATGCCAACGTTGTTTTCACTCATTGTTTTATCCGTAGAGAAGTGCTGATGTCAGAATCTCTAGCTATTAGAAAAGGTGATGAAATGCAAAAAATATTTGATGATGTCATAAAAATGGTAAACTCAAAGCCAATAATAACCGCACTCCAGAATTTTTAAAATGCTCTATGAAAATATGGTTAAAGAGTACATAAATCTATTACTATGCACTGAAATCCGATGGTTAAGTAGAGACAGAGGTTTTCATAGGTTTTTCAGCTAAAGGAAGAAATGCATGCATATTTTTAACAAAACGACAAACAAGATTTTACTAAATACTTTGAGGGTCAAATGTGGGTGCATATGATAGCTTATTTATTAGTACCACAATGGTGATGAAAAAGTATATAATTCATTATCTTTCCAACTTAATTTTCAAGACAGAATATAAGTAAAATTTGATTGCCTAAGCGTCAGAAAAATATTTAGCATATTAAAGTTGCGTCACATTGTAAATACTATTGACTTCGTAGCCCATTCACTCACTAAATACTGTTTAACTCCGATCCACGTTCGATGCATTTCATATTTCCTTCCTCTATGTATCATTTTTTCATAACAAAAATGGAAAATGGCTGAGAATGTAAAGCAATTCTCATGAATGCAAAAATTAAGGGAATGTCATGCCACCAATTCTAGAAAAACAATCCATCAAGGCATTAAATTTCTCACATTCAAAATCAAGAAAAAGAATTTTAAATTAAATAAAGGCTGTTATTTCATTAACAATTATTGTAAAATATTATTTTGGCTTTACCCGCATAACTGTCTTGTTTCTAAGTACTATCAGTTCACCATGGCTATAATTAATAGTAATAAAAGTACCTGGGAATTTTTAAAATAGGAATAAGGCACAATTAAATACGAAAAAGGGAAATGCTTGCATTTCAAGGTTTGCACGGAGAAAAAAAACTTAGAGTAATGTTAATTATTTCTTCATTAACGATTTGCAATATATGTATCTACTTTTCTGTACTGATTTTATTAGTTTTATGATAGCCTTTCCTTACCCATGCACTCACTCTTCAGGACAGAAATATAAAAAACCTTCAACATAAATTCCTTCTAACAATTGAAAGTAGTTCCAAAGAAGAATTGCTTCACGCAAAGTTGTGTGTATATGAGATTGGTATATATTTTGTTTCTGTTTTATGTATCATAACCAAAAGAAGTTTCGTGCTTTACGCCGGATTATGTTTAGCATTTCTTTACTTTCTGCATAAAATTAATATGTGCTGGAAATTCTTTTTGATATGAACATTATAACAGTCCTTTCTTTGCTACCGAAATGTTTAGAAAAGCATGTCTAATTTCTTTCTGTTTCTTCATATAAGATAAGATTTTAGATGTTCGGTATAAATAAATTAACGAATAATAGTTACTGAATGGAATATTTTATTTGAGGCAGATATTTTAAAAAATTTATTCTCCTAAATGCTTTAACACTTAACTAATTCCTCATATTTGTTATTTTAACTTTATAAGTATAGGATGCCATCTTTCATTACCAATAGATGGCGCTGCACTCCATTCGACGGAACTTTTCTGGAAAAAACGCAGAGACTCTTAGCAGAAGTTGTACGATGTTGTAAAGATGAAAGAACTTTTTACTCTTTTTTTGTGTGACAAATTTTCTGTAAATATTCATGCTTCTGTCGTCCATTTTCATAGTGTGTAAAAACTGCTGAAAATCTTCATTAAATGTTCATTCATAATGAAATGTTTTCTTGGTAAAGCCCGAGCTCCGTTACTGCACACGGCAATGCTCTTATTCCAAAGAATTTCATTCTCAGATATAAAATTGTCAATTACTTTGAAAATTTCATTTGCAGTTGCTGTATCATGAAGAGATTCACAAAATAAATATTCTTCGGCAATTCGCTTACCTTCTTCGAAACGTTTGTAAACTAATAATTGAACAAAGTTCATTACATCAGTATTTTCGTCCAGTTGCAATGAGAAATACTCACTGTGTTTTATTTTTTGAATAATTGTCTCTTATATGGAATCTGTCATTTCATGAATTTGTTGACTTACTGTATCATTTGATAACGGAATGTTATTAAGTTCATTAGCCGCTTTTCCTTTGAAATGTTAAAATGATATCTTTAGTTGCTGGTAATATAAGATGTTCTCCAACAGTGTGAACTTGCCCCGTCTTAGCAATTCTTAGGCTTACTAAGTAACTAGCTTCCAAAGCTTTTTCACTTGAATTAACAAAACCTTTCATTACTTGTTTACTATTTTTAAGCTCCGATAATTTTCTCTTAAAATATTCTTCAGATTTATCTTTTAAACTAGCATGCTTTCAGGATGTCTTTTAAGAAACGGTCGTTTCACACTTTGGTGGATTTAACAAACAGCAAAATGAGGTCACTCTTTGAGGTTGTGTTGTTCATCGTAAACAACACATTCAGGTCGAGGGTCCATTTCATCTCCATTCCAAGTAAACCCACGTAATAAATAACTTTCATTATATTTTCTACAAACAATTTTTCTTTTCAATAGTCTTAGTGCTAGTAGATTCTTCTAGATCCGTCTCCCGTGAATCATCATTTTTCCACTAAGTCAATCCTAGCCATTTTCCCATTTTGAAAAATCTAGGGTTTGTTTTATTATTTTTTCACAAATATTTAAATGCACAGTATGTTACGAGTTCTTCAAATACAAAGGACTATATTCTTAAATCGCGTGCAAAAGTAAGGAATACAAAGAAACAAGAAGGCAAAATACCTGCTGTTAGAGACAGCAAATAGATGGTGTAAAATGATTCTAATTGAAAATAGAGCAATATGAGCCCGAAAATGGTGGCGACATAAAGTGCAGACATGCTAATAAATTGATCATCCTAAAAGAATTAATGAGATATTACTTTCGTTATATAGGAACTTATTTTTATTTCCTATTAAATACAGCATCTAATACTATTGCTCCTTTTAAAAACATCATTTGCGACAACTTTTGTTCGATTTGGCTAAAAGATTATTTTTGAAAATCAAAACGGATTACTTTGCTAAAATCTGTGAGTGGCTATTGACCTTGAAAGAAGCTCAAATCGCATAAATTTACGAGTGTCAGAGAAAAAAAAAACGTAAACAGGATGTTGGGGTACTTAAGTTTTGAACCTAATAGTTAAAATTACTCTATTTGTTTGCTTACCACCCAATTTTCTCTTGCGTACTACCAGTGGTACCCGTACCACCAGTTGAGAATCGCTATTCTGGTATATACACGAATTTAAAATTTTCTTCTGTTATCTTCATTTTAACTGCTAGATTAGTTTTAGTATTTAATTGACTTTAATAGCACATTCTGCAAGAAGCTATGCAAACAAAACGTTTTAAAATAATCTCATTCCCAAATCAAATTTTCAACTTAATTCAATTTATTATTAGTTTTATTAGATTCCTAGAATACTAAAACATTTTGTTTTCAAAAATTAAAGAATGGACCTCAGTGTTACATTTCCGTATCGAAAAAGAATTTTGTAACCTTAGTTTGTTTTCTAAATTTATAACGTTACAAACTGAAAACAAAATCTACATTTGACTGCAAAATTTAAGAACAGACAAAAATATCACAGTAGCAAAATGAACATTAAAATCCATCGGGAGATCAGTCAGGAGCTCACGTAAAGTCAAATATAGAAGGGTATGCTTATATATACAACACGGTACGCCCTGAGCATGGAGTAGGGACAGAAAAGTGATGGTGTATACTACGTATATCAGTGTTATATAATATATAAGACACGCCAGTTTTAACTACTTCGAGTTGATATTTCAACTTCGTATATCCAACAGACAGTGCCGTAGAGAATTCTGGAAGACTTTATTTGAAGTCGAATCATTGGAAAGTTGGCAGATGTATAGATATTTAGCAGCCTATATGTAAAATTTTAACGTTCTACGGCTAATCGTTTTTGCGTTATGCGAGCATACGCACCTACAGACGTCACGAAAAAGTCCCTTCTGAAACCATTTTAAATCCATTTAAAATCCGTTTTGAGAAAAAAAGTCCTTTATTCTCTGTGCACGTAGTGATGTAACGTAGAAAATCGTCCAAAAGGATTTGGAAGCGGTCAAAATAGATATTTTCTTTGTGATATGATACCCGACAATTTTCGAGATTACAATCCTTTCTTTACTTCGTACAAAAGAAGTGAAAATTTATCGATATCAAAAATAAATGCAATAGAATAGGCACACTGAATACTGAAATATGTGTGGCATCAGTTTGTGCATGAAAGGTCTTGAAGTAAGACTTTGTATTTGTTTTAATTGTAACTGAAAATTCACTTTTGGATTTAAAAACATGAAATAATATTAGTTTGGAGCCAGATCGATAGGTGTCTGAGGTGAATATCCTTAAAAGGAGATCCTGAAGAACGAGAAATTTAAATTAAATAAATAGGGAAAATCCACTGAAAACAAAAATAAAACATTAGCTACGTTTCTCTAATCTTCCCTAGACTTAAGTAGGCTTTCCCGCTAAACCTTATTTTTCCGCTTTCAAATTTTTTTTTTTTTCGATTCTAACTTGGTTTTATTTTCAGGGAAGAACTTCGAACCTTCTTACCATTTCAATGTTTTTTCAGAACTTTAATACCATAGAATGGATTAATTAATCTAGAAAAAAGTAACTATTACTCTAAAATGTAATTCGAATATAATGGATGGTGTTTAATGACAACAGCGGGGATAAATATATAAAAAATTAGGCGACGAAAGATGTGTCAACAGCGATATGTAATATCTTTCAGCAGATGAAAATATTCCAGACAGAGTCACAATTTACATTTGATTATGGATAATAAATTATGCATTAGAATAAGTGTTGAAAACATAAAAATTCCCATAAACACGTGGAAATTTATTAAGCTTAATCATCGAATTCCTTACCTTGAGGTATTAGGACATTGTAACAAATCCCTGTATTAACTAACACAGATGAAAAGTAAATTGAAACTCTTAATTTCTTATTGTTATGTTAATATTTATATTTTTAAACAAAAATACAAAAATATTCCAGTGTCAACTCTTATCAACCTAAATATAAACAGCAAATTGACTGGAAATAAATATAAATATAATAATAAAAATATAATATAAACTACATTGCTCACTTTTTACATTTATACAGATGTACTGTGTGATAAACCAAGACACATAATTAAAATACATGCATGTTTTATTTCGAAAAATATGACTATTAATTTTGGCATAGTATTTTGCTTTCGTATCTGAAAATTATGCAGCTTTATAATTTTCATACAACGTTTTTTTACCAGCCAGTATTATGGCCAAAGCCAGTATTATCGTCTTCTTTAGTACAGTAGGACTCGTATAATTCAGTTTCTAAGGAATTAAAGTGCAAAATTCATAGTTTATTCGTAAAGTAAGTATTACACAATTTGCGTGTAATACTTCACGTACTCTATGAAAGCATCCTTCGCTTTAATCAAATATATTCCAATGGTTTCACGCTTCCTTTAAAAGAAAATATTAACTAAGAGTATGATGAAACTAAAGACGCAACACCTTTTTGTAGAATTTAGCGGTCAAAAAAATAATAATAATTAGGGAAAGGCGGATTCATAGGGGAAAAAACTCAATTTCCTAAAATGTGAAATAAATAAAATATATTACCGCTCCCAGAAAATAGTAAATTTTAAACAGTCGCGAATAGAAGATAATAAAGTTTGTGATTAAAAAGAATAAAAGACCTTAAATTAAACTTTGTCTTTTATTTTGAAAGTACATGCCTTCCATTATTATTCCGTACAAACACCCTGACAATGAAGCACTTACGGTTTTGGGAGGAAATTTTATACACTTCACCACGCATTTCGGTCAACAATACGTTATGAAATATAGTTATTGCTTGTTGGAGATTTTTGATAAAAATAAAGAGCTTTCCACCCGAAACATTAGCCGAAAAAAAAAAAAAACGGAGTTACGTGAGAGTGAAGGGATAGGGGGCCATATGCTGTATTTTTCGATGCCTCTTAAGCCCAAACCGAAAATTTTGAACAGGGATTGTGTGGATGCCGAGGTGTACGGCCTTTCTTTGTCGTACAGAGTTATTAGTTTTTTGGAAGCGCTTTTCTAACAGCTAAAAATACCTGCAAATGACAACGGAAGTTTGCAGTTAGACTGGTGGTTGAAGTATATGATGACTATGTATGAAATCTAGCTTATGGTATGATAATTTCGAATTTTTAGTGTTATATGAAAAATTAGTCAAGGTAAGCTATTTAGTCTATTAATTTTATTCGTTCTTTCTGTATTACTCAAGAGCTAACTACGTTCTTGTAAATGCCTCATATATTTGTACATGATAAATATTAATAGAGGCAAAGTAACTTAACCTAATGTATTTAATGAAATTTAGCTCTTCCATTACAGTAAAAAGTTTTAGTTGCATGTTTTTTAACATAATTGTTTAGCTATAAATATGTACGTCAGTATACAAGTATTTCAGTATACGTATCAGTTATACGTATATTTCTTAAAATTTTGCTCTTGAACTGAGATTAAATACTAAAGCTCAAAAGCTTAGAAAAAATACTTACTTAATGACGTGGATCATATGTAAACCCATTTCAACGCAACAATGAGCATGATCCGCTCTTGGCTCAGGCAAACCACTTACGCAGTAGTAGCAGTCTCCGAGGAGTTTTATTCGGAGACAATGCTGTTCCTGGAAGAAAAAATTATTAAAGAGAAAAATGTTAAGTTCTAAAGACTGGAACTTTATTTAGAAGCATTTTGTAATGTAACTGTTATACAAAGGCCAAACGAAGGTAGATAATGTAACTATCATACGAATAGTGAAAGGTTATGACACAAAAAATAATACAAAAAGCAAGGTAAGAAGATGGATATTCGTTGTTATAATGAAGAAAATTAAATTGGAAAAACGTAACTGAAAAGTTATTTTTGCATCGAACTGTAACATCACCTTTTAACCAATTAATTGTAATTACAAATTCTAAAATTAATATTGTATAAGAAATGTATTAAAATGATACGATTTGAAAGATCTTTTTTATGGATTATGACCATTAATTGCAGCAACATGGTTAGGAAATCGTTGTTAACATAGGTTATATCACATAACAGATAACAAAAAATATATTTTAACATTTTAATGAGCAAAGTTTAAGGAGAAAATTTTATTCTATGTTTCCTATAGAGAAATGTTCAGATTTCGTATAACACATAACTGTCAAAAATATCAAAATATAAAGACAATTTAACATAAGTTTTAAAGTATAATTTAAAAGAAGCACAAGAACACGTTTGCT
The DNA here is from genome assembly GCA_000611955.2 of Stegodyphus mimosarum. Taxonomy (NCBI): domain Eukaryota; kingdom Metazoa; phylum Arthropoda; class Arachnida; order Araneae; family Eresidae; genus Stegodyphus; species Stegodyphus mimosarum. The sequence continues at coordinate 62,254 of KK116937.1, forward strand.
GTTCCTGGCTAATTATCCCATTACCGAGACAAAAATGATTTTCTATAATAGTTGGCTTCTACTTATGAACACTTCGTTATTAAATGGAATTTTGGAAAATTCAAAGAGCTGGTAAAGCTTTTAATAATAAAGAAGCCATCGCGTGCAACAAAATTTTAGACGTGCAATAGGTGTTTGAGGAACTTGTTCCATACGACTGCTTTATGGTTTAATTATAGTGCACTACATAGCACTTGCAATAGAATTACTGCTTTGTCTTTGAATGTGTAATTTTTCAGACTGGATACTTTAATCTGAAGGGCATAATGATGGAAATTTTTCTAGGATTACTCAGCCGTCACAAAGAAGAAATTATGAAGCTTCTAATTGTTTAAGCTAACGTATTCGTAAAATTGATAAATACTGCTGCAAATGTCCAACTAATATGTAAGATAAACTTTAAATATTAAGAACTATCTAAATACACAGCTCAAGTAAAGCTGATGTCGATGTTATGAACATTTTCGCATTAATTGGTAGTATAATATAATAAAGAACATGATAGAAGTTAGAAAAAGCAGATCCATAATAACAATAGTTATTATCATAAGCTCTTGTAATTTTTAAAAATACAATAATATTAACCCTTTTTTCGTGCTAAAGAAGAAACTAAGGTCTGTGAATGCACAGATTTATGAATTTTTTCATTGTGAACGATGGCAAAGTTCTTTAAAGCTCGTTTGTGCTTGTTTAATGTTCTAATTGTTTCTTTTCGTGTTATAAGTATATGGAAAGAAAGAAAAAGCTTTTCTGTTTAGCAATTGTTAAGTCAAAAAAATTGTATCAAGAATATGATTTTTTGTTCATAACTTTTATTTTTTGTTCCTCTCAGCGATACGGCCGGATTATTTCGTATATAAGGCTGCCTTCTATATTCATTACACATGAAAATTTCTAATATCTTTTAATGTATCTGATTTCGGATTGGATGTATATTGGAAGAAAAGAAATCAAGGTACAAAATAAGAGAGTTGTTTTTTTAATTAAAATCAAGAAAATACCACTTATTCATGACATTTTGAGGAACTTCGAAATTTCAGGGTTAAACCCGTAACGCTCGGAGGCTTAAGTAGATAAGATAAGAAATCAAGCATCCATAACGCTGTAATCGGTTTTAAACATAATTTGTATTAAGTTTTTATGTCTGATATATACATAAACTATTAAAAACGCAGCTATTTATTTAGTTATTTTCATATTTGTGAAAACTATTTCATCATTTTTTTTAATATTTTGGCTTCAATAAAAGAATACAAATTTAAAAGTTTAGAAAAATATTAATATTCAATTCACAGAAATAAAATTTTTGTGGTTTTAGTTGTAATAAAAGCACGGACATAACAATAAAGGTTTTTGTCTAGAATCTGAAATTATCTGGCATTCAAAGTTATGCTAATTGTTAAAATACATGCAAATATAGTAATAAAATTTTAATAATTACATGTGCAAGTCTGTCAAACCGAGCGAAAAGGTCATTGAGAACTTGTACCAGTTCCTGTGCAGAACATCTGGATGCCAATGCTGTGAAACCTTGAATATCAGCGAAGAGGATACTGGAAAAAATAAATAAGTAATCAAACAGGATAAATGAAAACTTGAAGGGTTCATATGATTACATTTTCACATTTTTGCTTAGTCTTTACGGACTTTTTTTTTTAATTTTGATAATCTCGTATAATTAAGGATCAAATGAAAATCTCTGATTATAATATAAAAAATTAATTAAGCCTCATTTAGTTCCACTTTCATATAAAGCATTCATTTACTCTCATTACTTTCATTAAAGATCATTTCAGAATAAAACACATCTTTCTTTGATTTAGTATCTTCAAATTATCGTTAAAAGACTTTTATTTAGCATTTTTAAATTAACACTGAAGTTTTTTTGAGTTCTTTTATTACTTTTTAAAACCTTGGTATAGTTACGAAAACTGAAAAACTAGTCAGAAGATAGTACACAAATTATAAGCTGAGTATTATTTTTAATTTTTCAGGCGTTTTGTTTTAGATTATATTGTCCTGGTAATTTATATATAAATTTCGAATTTATAATTTTTATTTTGAATTTGTAATCTTGAAATAAAATATCCCATTTAATTGCCTTTTATTGGCTAGAATTAGACGCAGTAAATATTATTGCTGCGAGAAATAGTTACAATTCAGAAATTATAGGATGAGTGAAACAATTAGATTTGCAACTAGAGTTCAGGAAACTACAGGATGTATGAAACAATGCGAGAGTGCGATTCATTCTATAAGAGCATAATGCGCCATAATAAATTATTTTGGTATAATTTTTTAAATACGCTATAAAACTGTGAACATTATTGTCCCTTTATATATTCATGCTTGTCACTGTATATATTCATGGTTAAATGAAGCGGGTTACTGGTTATTCTAATACTGTTAATGCCATGCAAGTGTTTAAAGTAATGATCTCTTGCATACATAAGTTGTTGGTTCTCTTCCCGTAACAGAAAATTATACACTCCTGCTCAATAAGCTACAAAGGCAAAACACGAAATAGAACACAAACTATTTAAAGGTTTCATACTTCAAATAACCCTGCAGCTCTTGAGGTCTATGCGGGCGGGCGTTATCGTCTATAATTATCTCTTTGATATCCACCGCTAGGACTTGTGCAGCTATGAAAAGATTAAGTACAAGAAGGTGTGTAGACTTTCGTCGTGATATCGGACGGCTGTGAAAGAACTACAGGAATCACTAACCAAAAGGATCATCATCCGGGGTTAGTGTGGTAGCTCGTTGTTACCCTAGTTTCGTTGCTATCCCAGCCGATACAAGTAGGCCTTCTTCTCTGTAATGGTCTCTTTCGACAATGTTTGGCACCTGATTCACTCGTAAAACGTACGTTGCCCTACGCTCTGGTACCCAAATGGAATGTTCACTGGCCCAATTCAACCTCGCTGTAACACGCAATGGGGACAAAGGAACACAAACCATAGGTCGTTGGGCGTACAGTCCATCTTCATGCAGTACGACGTGATATACAGCGTTTTGCACATAGCAACAGAAAGCGATCATCTGCTGTTGTGGCAATCTTTCGGCGTCTTGACCCACGTCTTCTACAGGAGTTTTGATACCTATGGTAACAATTCCACAGCCTATTGAAGACACTATGGTGCACATTCATCTCTTTCGACACAGCAATTTGTCTTGCACCAGCCTGCGACATCCCGATAGCACTCGAACGCATTTCATCGTGTAAAGTGATGTTCTTTGGCTCATTCTTTCTGCTTGGTTACCTTGGATTATATGGAACCTTCGCCTTTTGTGAACTAATGCATAGGTCCTGCATGCCCTTTTATAAAGCGTTGTGATTTTACTGGGGATTGCGATGTATGCTAATTTTGATTGCCTATTTGCATTCGGCAATGCGACGTCTGTATCATATGTAAAATTGTATGTTTTAATTCCCTTTTTTATATTCGTACCTCTTCCTTTAACGTATGTTGCATATTTTTGAGCGCGAGCGTTTTTATTTACTAAATACTTGGAAGGAAGCCAATTTGAAAATTTTCTTATTTTCATTTTATGGTTTAGGCATCCTGACAAAACACAAAGTATTGCCATTCGAAGATATCTGTCATAAGAGAGATGTGTTCGTTAACAGTGAAACAGTCGCGTAGTTACATATTAAATAATTGAGTCTTTTCGTTGCTAAGCAAGTGCACAAATCTCCATGTGGTGTTAATTTACGATAAAATCATGTCACAACAAGTTTTTTATTAACTTTGGCATTCGTAATTTCAACAGTTTATTTGAAATATATGACTTCTCTAATAACAGATGTGTTAAGCCAACGAGAATCAGCATAATACTCTCAAATCTACAGGTTTAGTTTCGAATATTTAAATATAGAACCTTCTTCTTCAGCTTCGGAAGTGCAAATTTGCTCTTCGGCAGCACAAAAAGATACTATGTTTAAATTTTCAAAATTAGTCCCGCAGACTTAGGAATATTACGCTGATTCCTGTTACTTTATCACCTCTAATAATTGCTTAACAGTCGTATTCGCAGAAATGAAAATTAAAAATTTTTTTCAGTTAAATTTTAGTTCAATAAATTAATCTTTTGCGAGTCTAGAAATAACAGTATCAAAATGCAAAACATTCAGAAAATTATACTCGTATGTTGTTATACTTGCACGGTAGCTGGTGAATTAAAAAAACAGTCTTTGTTTATTTTTCCAAGTTCTGATCATTTTCCAAAGGCTGTGAGACGTGAAATATGATTTTCAAAGTTATAATCGAGTTAAGTGTTTAATGAGAAGGAAAGAGAAATTACTGTTTAATTCCCTTTTAATTATTTCAAGGAAAATTAATGAAGCAGGTTTCATTTAAACAAGCAGATCTTTTTCTCATTTTAATTATGAAACATATTGATCTTTAAAAAGTGGAATTTAGTATTTCTCTTATATGTATGGCTTAAAAGATTATGGTATCAGATTTCTTTTCTACTATTAATGCAGTTTCAAAATGATACCTCAAACAGACCATCAAAGAATTTAAGAATGAAAATTGAAAATGTAAGACAATAAGATATGATATAATTCTCCGATGATAGGAAAATCTCTTACTATGTGTGACACAATTTTATGTACTTTTATTTTATTATTATTATATATATTTATATGCTTATTAAATAAATAACCTACACATTCTTTTGAACTTTTCTACATAGCTAAAGCTGTTAAGAGCTGCAATCATTGTGTGACATGCACATAAATATCCTTTAATACTATTATAACTCTGACTTGCAGCAAAAATAATTTTTACATAAAATAATTTTTCCAAATTGTTTTTTCACGTAAAACTGTGTCTTGCACCACGGATAAATTGACACTCTGGATGTTTGTTAGACTGCGTTTCTTTCCTAATATGATGCATTAGGAAAGAAACTAGCTAATTCAGCAGCGCCTAGCAGATTATCCATTATGCCTATTATACGCGTATTGCAAGAAAAAATACGTAGTTGAAAAAGTGAAAAAGAAATGACGCTGTCAAAAATTGAAGACTGTTACTTCTTTGATGGATGTTCTAAAATTTATGTGAAAGTTTTTTGTTCGAAGTTTTATGAATTTTTCATAGCCAAACATTTTGCTAAATTCCTTAACGCATTTTTGCTGTGATGAAAAAATATATATAAAAATGCATATCAACTAGAAAAGACATGAGTCAATTACGAGACGTTTTATTTGCAGTAGTCAAGAATAAGGATAGTCACGAGTCATAATTTTCCAGTCGTGACACTTTGCTACTTTTAGTTCGTTTCATTGCTCAATATTCTGAGTGTCATTGGTAGGTTCTTGTCTGGTTCTTGTTTTTATTTTACTTCGTGCTCCGGTATTAGGCAGAGAAACTAGCTTTTATATGCTTTACACATGGGGAAAACCAAGAAAACGTCCAAACAGCCAGCTGATTCTCCGGGACATGAAGCTTGGACCGAACTATCAGTATTCAGCGGCTTTTTTACCTCTTGGCCGTTGGTGGGCAGATAAAGCGTATTGAAAAACATAAATTAATTCTTCTTCTTTATTTTGGTATTTCAATTTTATGCAAGAATGAGGGAGTGGCAACAGCAAATTAAATGAAGAACGATTTCGACAAACGGTTCATTTAATCCAATTTGCACGCTTTAAGAAATGCCGTAGCACTCCAGAAGTGTAAAGGAAGGTTTAAATATAGAAATTTTCGAACGTTTAAATACAGAACTTTTTCCTTCTGCTTCAGTTCAGGAAGATACTATAGTTAAACTTTCGAAATTAGTCCAGCAAACTTAGGGATATTATGCTGATTTTTGTTACCTCAGCACCTCTAATAATTGAAGGTAGGTGAATAGCAGGTGCGAATAATTCCGCTGAAGAAGCTTTCATTAAAGAATTTCGTGATTAAATGTGGAAAAAGAAGAATTATCCATTGATGAAATTTTCAGTGCCGATGAGATGGATTTCTTTTGAAAATCTCTCCCGACTAAAAATAAGCAATGCAACAAGAAAAGTAAATTCCAGGTTATAAAGTTTCCAAAGAAAGAGAATTAGTCATATGCCATTGAAATGCTTTCGAGACTTTGAGACTGAAGCTTCTCCTTACCGACAAGTCTAAAACCTGAAATGTTCAACAAATAGGAAAATAAAATCCTTTTTCATTATAATTCTCAATCATCTGCTTGGATGGGTATTGAAATTTTTACGAAATGATCCCATGATTACAAATGGAAGAGTTGGTAGACATAAAGGGGTCTAGGAAGAAGAACATTTCTCTCACTGTCAGGTTGCTTTGCCATTTTAACCAGATATTTTCTGGAAATGAAGAGATTGTTAGAATGCTTTTATTCTATCCAGTGCGACTTCGCCCATATAGCCAATGGATCAAGATTCAGTATTATATTTGCAATAAAGCATATTTATACAGAAAAAGAAATTGCGAGATGCAACTGAGTAAAATTAAAAGCTTGTAAGTTTTGCAACAAGCTAACAGTTTCAGTTATAAATTTGATTGCCTAATCATACAGAAAAGGTAAGACCTTACCTAACTGAAAATTAAAAAAAATAATTATCCTTCACAGCATGAACAAAAAAGCGTTTTGACACAGCAGAGGACCTTGTCGAAATCATTCCTGGTCCATCTGAATTTTAAAATATGGATGAAAGAAACATGGGAGAATGGCTAGAAAATATCGAAGGCTGAAACGTCTATTAAAATCAAGGTACTGTAGAAAACGTTACTTACAGAAAGTAAACGAACAAGGAAAAAAAATCTAGAAGTGGATGTTAGAACAACAACGAAGCACTTCAGTGAAGCATTGTGAATACAGACGTTGTTTTACTATGGGGGGTCATAAATGTGAATTTCATTACTTATTCAGCGTGTTTCCGAATGCGACCGAAAAACTCAGAGGGGTGATAGTGGATACCAAGAGGATGAAAATTTACCATAGAACGTGGGGACGCAAAACATTTTACTGGGAGAAAATTTCAAAAATTGTTACGAAGCGTTTGTCGTTGAATGGAATAATTAATACATCGAGAAACATTTATTTGACTTGAAGCAGGATTGCAATGTATCACAGTTTAACGTCAGAAAGGAGAAGACGAAGAACTGTTATAAGAATTGTTCGAAGTTTAATTGCGAAGGTCGTTGCACAGCTAACACAGACGGACGAAGAATTGTCGGAAACTTTCAAACATACCCGGTTGGTGGTGATGTCCGCTGAAGCGACGACGATCCGCAGTGTCAGATCTTCTAGTGTGTCCGCAGGCATCTAATATAGAACCTATTTCAGATGACTTTACAAGGAGAAATCCAAAGGTTGAGGTCTGGGAGCGTGGAGACCAAGCAACAAGTTCGCTGCTTCCGATCCACCTCCCGGGATATATAGCATCGCGGTGGTTAAGCACCGTAGTCTAAAAATGTGCATGGACAAGATGTTTTGACGTTTAATCGCCAGTATTTCCAGCATCAAAACAGGGAGCACGTGCTGTAGGAAAAAAAATTTGCGCCATTGAGGCATTCGTGTAGAAGGTACGGTACCAACAGATGATTTTCGAGAATTCTTACCCCGATGTTAAAACCAAACTTGTATTTCACTTTCGATGAGATAGTACTGTGACTATTTTCGGACGAATATATATGCCCATTGTGCATGTTGACTATGCCTTCTCTCGCAAAACAGGTTTCATGTGAGAATAAATCAGTATCGGCAAACTGTGAATCATTCTGTATGGCATCAGCATCCAGTGGACGAACTCTATCCGAAGGGAGTAGTCGGCATTGCCTAGGAGTTCGACATTCTACACGTGAAAGGGGTGCGTGTTTTTTTCACTCAAAACCTTCCACTTTATGATGAATACCCAATTCAGCTGCAACCGATCGTGTACTGGTGAACGGAAAAGCGTCAAACCGTTGTGATACTCGGTTTTCTGTTTAAGTGTGTGTGCTATTGCGTTTCTGCCCTGTATTACATGTCGTTATCTGGAAGGATCGCGTCTCTCGTAGCCATCGATCGATGTTCGTGAATGTGGTATAATACAAACAACGCCTCCTTCGATACTGCTCTTGCTACATTATCTGCGCTAAGCGCCCACTGCCACCTGCTCGACCGTAAATCTGATGCATATCCACATGTTCCTCGTTTATTTAAGCTGACATTTTGTTTCCGAATCAAGTTTAACAACCGCTAATTCTACAGTGACCACTAATGAATTGCTTGCTCGCTGCTTTTACTTTCTCCATACGCATGTAAGAAATTTGCATACGAATAGGTATCTTCTTCTCGACCGTAGTGCTCCTAATCTTCTCATTTATTTGGCCACTCTCTCCGTCAGCCTCACTGTCCTCCCGACGTATATTTTTGCGAATTCAACTCTAAATGCGGTTTTGCGACCTCTGTGCTATGATAAGTTGTCATCCCCCTTGATGCCTACTATCATCCCTCTGAATTTGTCAGTCGAATTTGGGCACATCCTGCATAGAATGTACTAACATAGTTTTACGTAATGTTCAACAAATCTGTTGCAAGAATCTCTGCATGAAATTTCGCAAACCTAAAAAATACAGCAGACTGTTCAAAAGAAGAACTGAAAAATTATAATCATTGTTTTAATTAAATTATTTCATTATTTATAATAATTATTTCAATTAACTGCTGTTTGGTACCTTTGAATACTTTGTTATTACAGCATTTACGGCTCTTTTTAGTTATTCTGGTTTATGGTTTCCAGCGCATATACATGCGGTACTTAAAACAAAAGAAAGTTTTATTTTTTCAGCAATTTTTAACATTTTCGGATTTTCCCTGCATTCCCTGGATTTATAGTGTAGATGACTGGGAGCTAAGACTAAATGAAAAAGAATTCTTCTCATTCTGAGTATCTTGCGATAAACAGAATAAATGATTCACCTAACGTGGTCATAGCAATGAATATAGATACGATGGAATTGTTGAGCAGAAAGAATCTTGCGGTTGTTGTGGAATTCATCATCTTCGTCTGAAGCCATATCTTTAATCATCTCCAGAACTACGAAACGGGGCAGCACACTCAGCAGCAATCTTTCCTAGCAAAGAGAATGTAAAAAAGAAAATTAAATTTCAAGCAAATGAGACATAAAGGAAAAGAGTTAAAAAGATAAAGTTTCAAGATAAATTTCATATAATAGCGTTCTCCATATTTATACTAAATCTGGGAGTAAAGGTTATTTAAATACTTTGATGTTTATAAAGTCCTTGAAAAATGGATACGTATTTTATATTTCGATAAATAATGAAAAAAGGCACTGAATTTGATGTATGCATATAACGCCGGGAGACAGAATTGAAGCAATTAAACCAGGTTAATTACTGAGAGGGGCTCCAGATTAGCTGCGAAATGGTAGAAATATATTTGAAATGTAAATATTCTCTTTAACTTTCACTTTTGATGCATTGCGAGAAGCATTGTTTTAAAATACTATGTTGAAAGCAATAAAACGAAGGTACAGTTTGGAACGTATTATCCTTTCATATTTAATTTGACTGTTAATACCTAATTAACAGACTAAACTATTTCAAAAACGATAGAATCAGTTCTTAGGCATATTACTTTTAATTTTTTAAGCTCATTGATTTAAGTACAAATGTGTTTAATTCATGATGAATCTAATTAAACACATTTTAGAGTTACACTAAATATGTTTTCATTTTTAAATATATAGAAGATATACAAAGTTTCCCTCTTAGTCAAAATTCATATTTATCTAATATCTGTAAAAGGTTTTGTTATTTCACCTGAGTCATTTCTATCGACATTCTCTACAGATAAACCACACTAAACTTTAAGAGAGCCCTTTTGGGCAATCGTTAAAATCTGAATGCTTTTAGATTTTTTTATTTATTTATTATTATTTTTTATAGCTTTTAGCTTACTATTATTGCTTTATGTTTATATACTTGAATTTATATAAAGCCATGTATAATAAATCATTGTAATGGACTGAAATTAACAGATCGTTAAGCAGATCAGTTTAAAATTTTATGCGTAGAATATAACAGTGCAAAGCACAAAAGGAAAATAAAGCTTTGGAAACAGAAATATTAACTAAACTGTATGCTTAACTATATTATAGTACATATAAAATCTGTTAGCTGCGCGTTTAATAGAAGGAATAAGTTAATACGGGATACAGTGACTATGATGGCTACATCGGAGATATCATATTTTTTCACTTGTGTAACATAAATAAATACCAGCCAGTTTCCTCTAGAAAGTCTCCCAGCAACTCCATGCTTTAGCAACTAGCCCCGATTGTTTTGCCTTTTGAGTAAAATAATAATAATAATAATAATAATAATAGAAGGATTATTTCTTTTCTTACACAGAATGAGGGAAAATATTAGTGAAAAATGGAAAAATTTAAATTAAAAAAATTATGAATCAACAAAATATGAAATAAAGTGAAAAGAAAGGTTAATAAATCAATTTGCCAAGGATAAAATTATAAAACGATAATTTTCAGAAAACTAGTTCTTTTGTAGCAGAATGAAAGGAGTGATATATATTTTAATTTTCAGAACTGAAATGGAGATACGAAAAATTAAAGAACTTAGATTCTGCATTTTCTGTTTCTAATTGGTTAAAAATTTACATCATTGAATTTAGCTCTTCTAGAGGTAGAAGCTCATAGTTTAGAACTTAAGTATCCAAATGATGTAAATACTCCAGATATTAAAAAAGTATGTAGTTTTAAGAACTAGGTTAATTTTAATAAATCTGGTACCGCTAAATTAAGATCACATCTTTCAAAGTTATTATAGGAATACAGTTTAGTTCAGTCAGAGCTGAATTCGAAATCTGTGCTAAGAGCATTTTTAACATTTTCAATTAGTATTGCTAGAATGAAGAAATACCTAAGAAAGCTTAAAACAATCATATATATCAGAAGTGGCCAACTTTTGGCTACAAAAGATCCACTTTGTTCTAAAAAAATGCATCACGATCGCCCGTTGTCACAGGCGAATTTTAAAGAGGGCGAAAAGGGTGTAAAGTACTTAAGATATTAAATTATTATTATACATGTATTTTACAACACAAAACAAACAGTTTATGGACTAAAATTTAAATATCCAGATAAACTTAAGCAACAAATGTATTGATTGACAATATTAGCAAAACATTAAAGCGAAAGATAGAAAAAGAATATATTTTATTACTTAATTAAAAGATTGAATTTTCAAGTTTGTAATCAAGGAATCATAATTAGGTATATATCCTGACGAAATATTAAAGAGTCTTCAGTAAGTGTATCAATCAACACAGAACGTTATTTAGTTTTCGCTAACTTCAAGTAGTAAAATGCCGATTCTCAGAGGGATTTCTTTTTCAAGTATCTTGGCTGCAAGTTCTTCGCCAATCCAAGAGGCTGAGGCTTCATTTTCTCTTCAGTTAAAGATTTTCCTATGTGGTTATGTACGCATGTTTCACCCAACTGGGGAATACTTGAGGCGACGGAAATAACGTGATAAAATTCACGTTTATGCCGGCCTTTATTAAAAAACAAAGTATCTATATTGCCAGAATTCTGCACCTAACAAAAGCACGGGTTCCTTTCTACAATAATTGTAGTTGCTTATTTATATGTCAGCTCTAGTGCATTGTAAACAAAACGCGCTAATGCCGCTCTAATTGTAATTGAAAACTTGGTTCTTTGTATATCATGCCGTGTAATCAGTTTCTGTTTTCAAAATTGCATGGAATCCACCAAAATAGGCTTCGCGATCGACTTGTTGGCCATCCCAGATATATATTATGCAAAATGTTCTTCGAGTAAAAAAAAATTAAATAATTGAATAGAATTTGAAAAAAATATTGTCGATTTTACTTCGTTAAAAAAAAAAAAAAAAAAAAAAAAAAAAAAGTTGAAGCTTTAAGATTTTGCATTACACCCAAGGAGGCGTTTTTTTAACGTTTTAAGTGTTACTTTTTTATTTGTTAAATATCATGTTCTTCGCACTTAAACCATAAAATTCAATTCAACAGAAATATGGCAAAATAATTTTTAAATGAACGTATCTTTAGAACTTCCGATACGCAGTCTTGCGCGCTGGAGACAAAAATGTTTTTTTTTTCCTTACAGTGTTGCTATTCTTTGCTTTGGAATTGCTGAATTTGTTAATTAAAAAGACTTTAATGTCTGACAAAATACGAAATAGATAATGAAATAAATCCCAAATTCCAAATTAGGGCTTCCGGATTCCCATATTCGGCGGAGGATAACCTTTTTCAAAATTTGATGCCTCTAGGTACCGTCGTTTTATCACAATGCGAGAAACATATATACTTACTATATGCAGATTCTTCATTATTTGTCTAAATATAATACATGGCTGTATTTGGTGGCAACAGTTTGAAAAGTGAATCAAAGCAGAAAGTAAATCGACACAAAATGTCAAAACTAGATTAATAGCCCTTCTGGGCTAACGCCCTTTGGACTAAAAAACCCTAATTTTTTTTTAATATGAATGCATTGGTTTTTCTATTAACTGCAACATTATTCTTTATAATATGTCAGTCTTATTTGCTATTTAAGATATGTTTTAGAGCAGGGATGGGCAAACTACGGCCCGCGGGCCAAATCCGGCCCCTTGGAAGACTGTATCCGGCCCGCGGATAGAATCTTAATTTGCTGGTCCGAGGCAAATTAAAAGAAATATATATTTAAATATTATATCGCCATCTCCTTTTCTACTTTGTTTAAATATTACTTTTTTCTTCCTTTTGTTCAAATTATTGATGATCTTTTTACTGTCTCTATTTTTGTTTTACAAAACATAAATCGATGGAAATAGCAAGCACAAACACCTTTCAATCGGTAAAGTGTTAAATGCGGAAGTACTTTGGTAGTTATGCTGTAGATTGGCTTAAGAATCGTTATCTGTTTTTCGGGGAGAAGTATGCGAATCCAATATAAGTGAATCAGACCTCACATTTGGCACACTGAGCATTTTAAGCTCCAGCCAGCGGTCTTTCTTTTGTCGCGAATTCTAGTATTATTGATTGCGTATGGAAAGATTGCGGACATATAGCATCATTGTGAATAGTGGTTTTGAAATTGTTAAAAGTATAGCGTAGCTAGTGCTTGTTTGGGTTATTCGTAAAATATTTCAACCCCAAAATGTCTACTAAAAAACGTAAAGTTGATTCAGAATGCCATGCTTTTAATGATGAATGGACCTAGAAATATTTTTTACAGTTGTAAAAGATAAACCAGTGTGTCTCATCTGCAATGAAGCTGTAGCAGTCTTCAAAGAATATAACATCATTATCGAAAGTGAGTTTCCCGAATTTAATATCTCACGCCCAGAAAATCAGTGCTATGTTTGCTTCATCTTATATATGTGAACAAGTGTTTTCAACAATGAACCTTAGAAAGAATTATTTAAGAAGTAGAGTGACAGATGAGCAGTTAGCCTCGTTCCTTAGAATCAGTACATCTCACTTCGAACATCAATATAAGAAACTTTTAAAAATGAAAGCGCAATTTCATTCTTCTCATTAACATATTTAAATTGTAATACTTGTATATGTTTTTAAAATGTTAGAAAAATTTACCTTGGCCCGCCGAACTTTTTTTTTTTATTTTTGGCCCGCGAACGAAAACGTTTGCCCATCCCTGTTTTAGAGTTTTCAATGAAAAACTTTAAGTTACTATATGCACTATTTTTCTAAATGCATAAAGTTACAATTAAAAAAAATAAGAGTTAGAGTAGGTTTAACAAAATTGCCTTTGTTGAATGTAAAATTGTACAGATATAGTTAGTTTGATTTTAAGGAGTAAGTTGTAGTTAATTTGATTTTACCGTTTTGTCTCAGGTGAAAACGTACCTACGCACGGCTCTGTATGCATGCATTCAACGCTTTAATACCACGTGTCAGGAATAATACTTACCTATTATATATCAAATTACATATCAAGAATATCACTTGATTTCAATAAACTAAGACCAGGGTTAAACAGAAGGGCTAGCTCATTCCTTTGTGCAACTCCTCGCCGACGCGATCCTCGTGGGGGTGATTAGCAGGAAGTAGTCTGACGTCACTGGGTTGCATCATCTCTGACTTCGTTTGTTTAAAATTAGCAATATGGACATCCTATATTAATTTTAATTACGTATATTATTTTCTAGTAAATCAGTGTCAAACTGGCTTTTACCACTCCCGGGCCTCATGCGGTCCTCGAAGTAATTTTAAGCTGCCTGCGAATACAGTTCCCGTAAATTAAACTATATTTGCCATAAATACCTAAATTAGCATTATTATAACAAGAATTTGAAGAACATGTTTAAGATTTTAATAGTCTGGAGTCCAGTTTTACGTTATATTTATTATCAAAAACGAACGTAACTCTTCGGAAAATATAGAAATAGAGCTAATTAATTTACGCTGTGATATAAATCTTGTTCAAAGATTTTTAAGATACAAATCTGATTATATTTTATTAGTACTTGTGAAAAGATAAATGTCTTAAGTTACGAATTTTCGCAATAAGAATACTCCTTTGATTTTTAGTATATTTGTATGAGTACAGTTTCTTAAATTAATAAGTCTACAAAAAGAACCAGACTGCGGATGAGTATCTACAATTTATGATGATACTTTTTAGTAATTTCCCTCCAAGATTATAAACTTCATGAAAATAAAAACATCATCAGGTGGTGTAGCTGAAAAGTGTAGTAAAAAACAAAGAAGTTTACAATAATTTATATACAAATATTATTTTTTCTTTTTTGGATAATAAAAAGTCGTATAAATAAAAGAAAGAGATTAGGTTGTCATTATTCATTCTCAAGTTTTGAGAAAACTACCCAACATAGTAAGTACTATGGCAAGTTTTGGAAGCATTCTTCCTTTTTATAAGCTTTTATTTTTGGTACACTTATGATGTTTCACTGTACGTGAAATTTTATCACCGAATTTTGACATTCTTTCGGATAAGCTATCGAGCTCAAATTTTGTACACACACAGTTGATGGATGACAATGTAATGTGGTGAAGCGAATTCTTTTTAAAATTGGATTTATACTTCTTTATTTAATGTTTACGCTATGTTTTGAACATTTTAGTTTAAAGAACGTTATAATCAAACCATCAAATATAAAAGAAAAAATTCTTTTCAATAAAACTTGTATGAAATACCAGTTTTTTAATATTTTAGACTATTTTATGTTTATAATTATAAAATTTAGACATTTAAAAGTGATCTGGATATAAAGATTTGGAAATTTTTACAGATTATGAAAGAAAAAAAACTTTTCATCCTTTTTATAAAACCAGAATGATGAAAAATAACTAATTGAATGATTTTCTAAATTTTTTAAGAAAATGTGTTGCAGTCTGAGGCAGACGGAAGAAAAAAGCGTTTCTCGATGAGAAATTACTTTTGGGTTTGCCATCTTGGCGCATTTAGTGACAAATTAGAGATATTCGTTTTTAGAAGCTTTGTGTTAGTTGCAAATACGTAATAAATTAAAAAATAGGAAATATAATACAGTTAAAAAAGTTTTTTGTACAGTAAGCGTTTATTTAAAACGGATGCTAATGCACTAAAAGGAGAAAAATTATTTATCATATACACTCTTTTGCAAAAAACTCGAAGCACCAACAAGAACTTTTGCGATCGTGACGAAATTTGGTATGCAAAAACATTTTGATCGAACATGCAGATGATCAAAGTTTCAAGAAAAATTAACAGGAATTGCGATCATAGTGCGCATTTCTAGTATGCAATTCGCAAAGTATAAAACCAGTAATAGAGGCGGAAAATTTTGGTCGCTGCTATTGTAATTCCATAAAGAAGCAACCAAAGATGACATTACGACAATATCGAAGACCTTACAGACACCTAAACGACTTCGAACGTGGTCGCATTGTAGGGTTGCGTAAAGCTGAGTGGTCATACCGAGCAATAGGCCGCCCCACCTGCAGCGTACAGACATTGTTGCGAAAAGATGTTGGCAGCAATGGTTGCTAGAAGAAAAATGTCTACGAAATGAAGGCTCTGAAAGGCCAAGGAGCACAAATGTGAGGCAAGATAGGATGATTGTTCGCCAGGTCCGAACCGCCCCAACGGTTTCATTGTCGACTATTCAACACATTACAGCCACATCTATACCTCCCATGGTACCGTCCACCATCTCACGGCATTTGTCTGAGGCGGGGTTACGCTCACAGAGGCCTTTAAGACGTTTGCCTTTGATTCCACAACATCGGCGGAATCGTCTGGAGTGGTGTCGCAGCCGATCATCATGGCTGCCATCAGACTGGCATCGTATAGTGTTCAGCGCTGAATCCCGCTTCACTCTTGAAGCAGAAGACTGCTGTGTTCGTGTCTGGAGAGGACGGGGCCAGCGGTCCCAGTCGGCCTTTGTTTTACAAAGGCATACAGCCATAACCCCTGGTGTGATGGTGTGGGGCGCTATTTCTTTTGACAACAGGCCATCTTTAGTCATCCTCCGTACATCTTTAACAGCTCAACGTTATGTTGATACCATCCTGCAGCCGGTTGCATTATCCTTCATGGCACGTCATCCTGGAGTCAATTTCCGACAAGATAATGCCAGGCCACACACAGCTCGCATATCTCTGGACTGTCTCCATGCGGTGCATATTCTTTCTTGGTCAGTAAGGTCACCAGACCTTTCACCAATTGAGCATGTCTGGGACATGGTAGGCCGCCAGATTCAGGCACCACAAAATATCGCAGATCTGGAGCGACAACTGACGAATGCCTGCAGAAAGTGTCGGAGGATGACATTAGGAACCTTTACCACTCCTTGCCTCGATGAATTCAAGGATGCATAACCGCCAGGGGCGGTTTGACCAACTACTAATTTGAACACTCAGTGGGTGATTGTGAGTCTTGAACAGGTATTATGACCTTGATTTTTTACTCATTTTATTACCTGTGTATCTATGCATCAAAAACAACCACTTCCTTCATGGTGCTTCGATTTTTTTGCAAAAGAGTGTAGTTTAATGGAAATAAGAATTAAGTAATTCCATTTGCAGAATTCATCTACGGTTTTATATTGCGAATAACAAAAGCGTGGGGCGCCCATGATAAAATAAGAAAGATTCTGGTTTATCCAGTTGGCAATGCAGTTAAATTAATAGACAATTAGAAAAATAATGACTCATACATTTGACAATGCAATTAAATTAATACATTTCTTTAAGTTCGTTTTCAAACTTTTATTATTCGCGATATAAAACTGTAGATGGATTCTATATAGAATTATTTAATTCATTATTCTTATCAAATACTACAAGAAATTTATTTTTCTCCTTTTAGCGCATTAATTGTCTTACCCATTTTAATTAAAATCTTATTGTATAAAAATCCTTTTTTTAAATTATATTTTACTTGAATAATATTTCAATACTTAAAAAAAATGCCGAAACCAGTTACTAAGAAAATACTTTAGCATGTGTAAAGCAAGAACCTACGTTTCGTTTAAGAATTAAAACTTTAATAAGGATAAAATATTTTGATTACATTTGCGAAAACATATTTAATTACTTATTATATATAAATTCAAAGTCGAATTGACGAATACTTAAAAATTTAAATAAAAATAAGGGAAAGATGTTTTCAACGCCCCATGTATTCAGGTATCAAGGAGAAAACACCTTTTTCAAATAAAATAATGCTGTTGACGTTAATAAAATTTGCCAAATGGACATTATATAAGTTAAATACTATATTTAAAATTATATCAAAAGAATAGGCTATAAAAATAAAATCAAATTAAACGAAATCGTTGACTTTTAAGTCCTTTGATCACATGCGCCAAACCATATATTATCGGTAAAGGAGTGGCGCAATATGTTTAGATATACTATTAAAATTAAATCAAAGGATAACAGTGTCTGTCAAAGACAGTGGTCACGAATGAGGCATGTTTTCATTGTAATCAGTTTGAGACAATATATTGTTCTGTTCAATAGCACCATTTGCCAAGGCAAGTGAAAGTTTGACATATTATAATGCAAGACAACAACACATAGCATAAAGTTTCAAAAAGTTTGAAGAAAATTTTTTTCAGTTACGAAAATGTTAAAGCTTAATTTAAATCTTTCTTAAATTTCACTTTAGAAGTTACGATATTTAGTACGGTAGCTATAATTAAGAAAAAATTGTTCCTCAAAATAATTGAGGTGTTATAATTTCAATTGGATTCTAAGTTTCCAAATTTTAAATTGCTATACGATACTGAATTTCAGCAGCATTTTAAAGCACTAGTTTTGATTTCACAACTAGAATTAAATTTTTAAGCTCAGCATCTTCAATAATGTTCCTCCGTGAAAGTTTCGGAATTACTATAGACGCGTTCGTTTAGAAAATAACCAGATTCAACTGTTATTTTTACGTTATTAAACGAAAGATAAATATGAAAATATCCTTTATTTAAAGAAATTAAATTCTTATAATTGACTAGCTTCGCAAAAGGTTTTAAGAGATCCAAATTATTACTTTTACCAAAATTTCACATTTAACTTGCAGCAGAATTTGTTTGATTTTCGACAAGCTGTGTTTGCAGTAAGCGCAGTGGAAATCCAAACAGAAATCTAGACCTCAAATTAAGATTTTATTAAATAAACAGGCTGGAACGTAAAGTTTGCAAATGAGAAACGATTTAAATATTGCTTAGTTTTAGAAAGGAATGGTCTCGAAACGCACTTTTAGGAATTTGAAGAGAAAATTAAAGCCAAACATTAAAAAATACAGTGAAACCTCGGTTCACGAATTCATTTCTTTCCTGAAACGTCCTTCGTTCGTCAACAGAAATGTTTCATAAACCAAAACAGTTTTTCCCATAAGAGTTAATGTAAATTAATAAATACATTCCAGGACTGAAAATGATTGCTTATTTAAACTTTAAAGCAGTACTTTATACACAAATTCAGAGCCCATAGTAATGAAAATCAGTAAATATAAAATAAATTAGCAAAAATAAATAAACATCAGATAACAGATAAACTAGATGAAAACTTAATTTTACTGTACCTATATGAAAGAGAGTGAATGGCTTAAGTGCAAAGACACGAGGAAGATGTTATTATCTACATAGGAAATCCTCTTCCATAAAACCATCAGGTAAGCGCTTTTTTGATTTTTTGCCTCTAAGCGCCATTGGACTCGCTTGAAACTTATTCGGTCCCTATTTCACTCAAAATTTGTCCAGTGTGATTTGTCATTGCCTACATTTTAAAATGTTTCTAAAGTAAAACCCAGCATTTTTATTGAAACTGCCTGTGCCATACTTTGCTACTACTTTATCAGTGTGTTATCCTTATGGAAAAAACTTTGCATCTTACCCCATTTTGCACAAGTTTTGCAAATCAGAGAATTGGGATAATTTTTTACTCTTCCTTTTCTGAAGATACATCTCACACAGTCCTTTTTTGTTGCTGCGTCAAAATTTGTATTGTTTTTTCTTGTTCAACTCATTTTATTGTTGTCTAGTAACATCTACACGTTTTCATTGTTAACTTTCTGGCCCATGGTTTAGGTTTGAGACACAATATCATAAATAATAAGAAATATCCTAAGTGTCAAAGCGCTCAAAGTTTCTGTCTGCGACCTAATCTGGAGGTCCTGTAAGTCACTTATTGCTAGGCTCTGTTAATGAGAACTAAGCAACGGAAAATATTAAAATAACTTTTTCTGAAGCTTTAATTTCCTGAAGCTCAATAATGTGTCCTTAAGTTTCCTGATTTTCTATTTATTTAAAAAAGATTAACGAATCCGCAGTTTCAAGAATATGGACTTATAAATACGTCATAAGGGCTAGCAATTAGTACACATCTAAGTCCTTATAATGAAAATATAATTGATATTAGGCAGCTTAATAGATTTCTGATGTACAAGTAAAATTAATCTTGGCAAAATAAATATATATTTATACCTGTTTGTCGTTTTCTTTCGCAGTTTTGTGCCTCGTCTCTATCGCTCTTCTTGTCTCTAGAAAAGCATTTCTTTGGGCTCGGTCTGTTAAATACTTAGTGTACATGCTTACTATGTTAATGCATATGTATAGCAAAGCATTGGTCAGCACCTGAAAAGAAATATACATCAATAAATTCCGCTATTACGAAACTAAATGTACTGAAGATAAAAAAGTATCTTTTTGCTGTCCATCAAGATCTTACCAGTCAAGTGAAACCACGTTACGTAAAGACTCATAAAGGAACAGAAAACGTTTTTGGAAAAACTACTGTTACAAGAAAAAAAACAGCTGAAAAGTATTCTTGAAACCGTAAAAATAATAACGCTGGCTTATGTATATTAGAACTTCGATTATCCTGATTACAATTAACAGAGACTTCATTTTTCCGAATCAGTTCTCTTCTTTCGAGAGCTATAAAAATTAAGCTTGCATTTAGTTTAGTCATTTATTTCTTAGTGTTCTTTTTGACTTAAATAACAGAATAAAGATGAAACACTATAATATGTTATAGGGTATCTTATATTAATTAACCAGTTATTACTATAACTTCTCCTTTCCTTATTCCTAACCATAAAGCAAATTAATTGTGAGTATTTCAGCTGCGTTTTTATTTTCAGCCAAAGAGGGTTACTGACATAGCATGCGCGCCATGTGGTTAGGTGCTGCCAGCTCTAACAACATTTGTAATTTTTAGTTTTGCAAGCCTCTCGCCACCAATACTTTAGTTCTGACTCACTGGTAGAATTACTGAGCCAGCTTCTAGTTTAGTATAGTCCAGCGTTTCTCAACCTTTCATTATTCGCGACTCAGTTTTCTACCATAATTTTCATCGCCCCCCGCATACAATAAAATATATACAACAATAATACATATTGAGTATTTTGATTTCTGTTTTTAAATTATTTGTAACTAACTGCTAAAACAAGAGTAAAGGCGAGCCAACATTGGCGAGAAATCACATCTGGCATTTTGCCAAGCGGGAGGTGAATAGATGAAGCGAATGGGAAGCGGGGAAAATTTAAATATTATATTTGAAATGAAAACCAAACAGGGAGATAACATTAAAAGAATATGAAAGTACAAAAATTCGTTAATGAAAGTTAACCTAGATGGGGTGAGCTAAATTCAAAAACCGGGAATACTTTTTTTTTGGAATAATAAAAGAAATAAAACAGAAGCATGACTAAAGAAAAGGGGAAAAATAAGTAATATGGTTTGTGGAAGCCGTTTCGAGCATGCGTAGAGCAAATGTTTTGTCATAGAAAGAAGGAAAATGTTCGATAACGCAAGTTTCATTTCTCATTAGAGTCGGTTGCTATCGAATCTATCATATGTTATATATGTTTTCGTGTTAATTTCAATTCACCATATTAAATATTCATGGCAGCAGATTTATGCAGACTCGTGGATAATTTTTTAAGCGGGCATAAGCGAGCATTAGACGATAGTCAAGCATCAACAAGTATACAGACGAGCGTGATTCCGAAAATAAAATCAAGAAAATATTCTCAAGAATACTTAAATTTGGGGTTTACCAGTACTGAAGTAAAGGAAGAAGAAAGGCCTTTGTGTATCATTTGCTCAAAAATGTTGGCCGCAGACAACATGGAACCTAACAAACTTAAACGACATTTGGAAACGCTTCATAGTGAGGACGTCAACAAACCCACAGAAGTTTTCGAATTAAAATTAATATCATATGGAAAGCAAAAACCATTTTTTAAAGAAACTTTGTCTGCGAATAAAAAAGCTTTAATTGCATCCTACAAAGTTTCATATAAAATAGCCAGATGTAAAAAACCTCACACCGTTGGTGAAGAGCTTATTTTGCCAGCAAGCAATTGAGATTGTAGAAACTATGTTTGGAGATAATTTTTCAAAACAATTGCAGTCCACACCTCTTTCAAATGATGCTGTTGTTGGTCGAATTGGTGATATAGCTGAAGACGTACAGTGTCAGCTTTTCTCGAAGTTTCGTGACAAATTGTTTACGGCATAGCTTGATGAAGCAACAGATAGTAATAAAGATGCTCATTTCATTGCCTATGTTCGATTTTGTGATACTATGTCATTAGTAGAACTACTTTTCCGCAAACCAATAGAACTCAAAGCAACAACGCTCGCATTATTTGCTATTTTAAATGATTTTACGAACGAGACAAACATAGAATGGAAAAATTGCGTTAAAATACGCATCGATGGTGCTCGTTAACTGTCCGGAAGATTCCAAAGTATACGGACATTTGTAAAACAAAAAATCGCCTCAGTGCGGCTGGATACATTGCATGATTCACAGAGAAGCTTTGTCTTCCAAAGAAATGAGTCCTGGTCTGAATATTGTGTTAACTACGCTTGTAAAATTAGTAAATTATATCAAAATGAGACCTCTGAAATTAAGAATCATTTCCGCACTTTGTAAAGGTATGGATGCAATACATTCAGCGTTGCTATTTTATTGCGAGGCAAGATGGTCATCATGTGGGAAATTCTTGCAACGTGTTTATGAATTAAGAGAAGAAATTGCCATTCTTCTAGAAGAAGAAAACAAATCAGAAGCAGAAATTTTTCACAGTGGTTTATTTGTGATGAAATAGAGTTACTTGTTCGACATATTCGAGAAATTAAACAACTTGAATCTTCAACTCCAAGGAGCAAATACACATATGTTGAATACACATATGTTGATAAAGTTAATGCTTTTCGTAGAAAATTGGAATTATGGAGCAGAAATATAAAGCAAAAAAAAAAAAAAACTAACAATGTTTGAAAATGTAAATGATTGTACTAAAATTTACAAAGCTGAAGAATAACGTGTAAAAGTTTTTTTTGTAACTATTGAAAATCATTTAGCCATGCTGGCAAAGAATTTTAAAAAGTATTTTCATGCTGATGACAAACTGATAACAAGTTACGAGTCGCCTAGAGATCCAATTCAAAAGACTGCCGAAGAACTCTCAATTGATCAGGAATAAAAGTAAGAGCACTTCGCATTCTATTACCATTTTCTACATCCTATCTTTGTGAAACTGGTGCTTCTGCTGTGGCTTCTTTGAAGACAAAATATAGATTTCGGCTAAATATAGAAACAGAACTGAGAGTGGCTATTTGTAATATTAAGCTTTCCTTTGCTCTGCAAGACAGGCCCAAGGAAGTCACTAATAAATATTAAATTTGTTTTTAATTTGGTATGTTTTGATTAAGTAAGTTTTGATTTAGGAGTTGTTTTACTTTAATAAGTTAATAATTAAATATGTCGAAATGTATTTTGTTTTCTATGTGTGTGTGTGCTTTCCTTTCAGTCAGTTAATCAGCTTTTTTAAATAATATCTTTTCTTGGATATTCTCGCGCCCCCCTGGTTGAGAATCACTGGTATAGTCCTTGACTACTGCTCAACGTTTAATTTAATTTTTACTATTCTATTTAATTTCGTCACTACGAGTGGTGGTTATTGTAGCGCAAGAGCATAGCCTTATGCTCAAAGTTCTGTTTAAATAAAAAGGTTATTATAATTTTCTTGAGTATTTGTCGTTTATCTTAGACGTAACGTTAACTCGTTTCAATCTGTTTGCATTAGAGGACTAAAGTAGCATTACAAGATCAAGTGTAACCGTGTAAGTGGTGCTCAAGCAAATTACGTATAACGTCACAAGAAAAGAAATATATAGTCTGACCTCTCTACGATTGCCAGCTCCACCAGCACTAGGAAGTCCGATGGAAGGTTCTGGGTTCACATTAGACACTATACGAGCGTTGATGAAACCAGCCATTAATTTTGATAGCAAAAGCTTGGTAGTGACCTGTTTGGAAAACTTAGACATACATTTTTTACTTTATCCGGTTGCAGAATTACAGAAGATCAGCATAGCAACCCTACATTTTTAAAATAGGCACTGAGCTAGTGCAAAATCATCGGTAGATTTTTATTGTGAGAAACAGGCAGTGAAAGTTACAACTTTGAAGAGTTTAATTCTGCCCTTGTGAAAGCATTCCCCGTTGTGAAAATTAGGGAGAAAGTTGAAGTGTAACTTTTTAGTAGATATCAAAATAAGGCTGAAGAGTTGACTGAGCTTATATTGAGAAAAGTACAAGTCGTGAATTAATTGTACAGTAAAAAACCTGATGCCGAGGTTATCGAAATAATTTGGCCTAAGTCATTGCTTCGGATTCAGGATTTTTAAAAACCTTTAAACTAGGCAGGAGTGCTGAAGTACAGAGGACACAGTCAGTCGGGAGAGAAGAAAATTCCTCTGATATTCAATTAGATACGGAGTAAATAAAAATATCTCTCCCAGTGATTCAAATTCTGTTAAAGAGCGCAAAAGCAGATAGATGCATTATGGAATACGGGAGGCGCGAAGTAGGTTTTGGCAGAAAAATGTTTTAGGAAAACTTTTAAACTGCGTAGTGTTTGGTAACGTGGGAACAATAGTGATAGTCGTTTAAGGCCCAAGGCAAATAATGTGAGTGCATAGGGAAAATAACCTTGAATATGAAGATGAAACATTAACACCAGAAGATGGTTTTAATTGTCGCGAAATATCTACAGGTTAATGTAATACTGGGGATGGATTTCTTAAAGGCTGCTCGGGCAAAACTTAATAATCCCAAACCTATTTTACATTTTGAAATGAACAAGCTTGTGGAAAAAGAAGTCGAGCCGCTGGCTTTGGGCATTAAGGAATTGAACATGGACGATAGACCTAAGTTCGAGCTGTTGGTTGGAGTTAGATAAGCTGAGCAGTTATTTGATGATGTCCCAGTGCTGACACAATCACACAACAGGAACTAGAAATTATTCCTATACGGAGCAAAACCCTACGGCTATGATAATGTCAAGTAAGAAACAATTTAACAACATATTGCAGAAAGTCTAAAAAATAAAATTATAATCTCCATAAATAGTCCTTAAGTTAGTCCTGTAGTGCTGTGTCCAAAGCAAAATAATCTCCCGCTGACTGATTTTAAAATCATAGCATTTTGCTATTGACTACAGAAAATTAAATAAGTTAATAAAATATCCAGTTTACACTAATTGAAGAAATAATTAGAAAATTCCGATCCACAAAAGGTATGACGAAGCTAAAGCTCACCTCTGGATACTTTCATATAATAGGTGCTCACCGAGGTACGGTACCAGCCGGTTTAATTGCCGATCGGCTGCAGCTGTAGTCATAAAATTGGTGTCTAGATATAGTAGTAAAGTGGCTATGCGCAACCTAAGATGAGACCGTACAGCGTCACCTGATGGAAAACGGCGGAGTTAGCATTCCTTTCTCGAAAATACAACGAAATAGGAGGAGAAAGTGATTTTAAAGTTGAATAGCATCATCGATTTGGTATGGAAGGACACTTCGCGGACATGAATGTTAAGAAAAAAAATGTTTCAAACGCGCATTTGTTTGTTCCTTGTTTCCTACGAATATACACTGTGACGTAACGGAACGATCTTAGGAAGAAAAGAAAACTAGATCACAAGATATCATTATTTTCGATGTTCAGTCTTCGCTCCATCAGCTGAAATGCACATCTGGAACTTCACGTTGTAGCACAGCGGGTTATACGTTTGTATAAGCATCCTTAATACGTCGTTGAATTTCCTACAGTGTTTGCGGAGGGGTTGCTTACATTTATTGTTTCAAATATCCCCACAAGTAATAGTTCATTGCGGTCAGGTCAAGTGATCGTGGAGGGCACTTTTCGAAAGTACCATACCCGATGATTCATTTACGAAATTCTTCCGTTTAGGTACTGCTTTACTGGTGATAGTATCATCTCACAGAGTCTTTTTGTGAAAATCTCTTCGTGACCACGAGCTTCAGCATACAACCCGGAGGAGATATCTCTTTTGTAACTGTCTTAGGTGAGCAGGTGTGACGTTTCACATAGTAGTTGCATGATGCACAAATTTCGTACACCAAGCTCAAGTTGCGTTGAGCCGACGCATTTTTCGACACGATTGTACGTATATATTGTCTACTCTGTTTGTAAAGAACAATCAGTGTAAAGATGCGCCTCACGGGATTTGAATAACAGCTCTCCAATTGTGAATTATTTGCGATACCACTGTGCGGGCTCGCCAAAAAGATAATTTTTTCTTTTTTCAAGTTTCGTGACGTCACAGTTTCGGAAATCGCGAAGAAACAAATGTATGGTTTCAGCGTTCTGTTTTTGCAATCATATCCACAAGGTATCTGTTCCTGCTAAATTGATGATACTCTACAAATTTGTAATTCCCTCTTTCGTCCTAGCTCGCACCGTTTTCGTGATAGGAAGGCTAACTCAACCGTTTTCTAGCAGGTGACTCTGTAAGCGATCTCATCTAGTAACGCATAGCCACTTTACAGTAACTAGACACCCCTTTTATGACCATAGCTGCAGCCGTTGTGCTGTTAAATGGATGGTACCGGAATTTAGTGGGCACCCTGCATATTCCACCTGGAATAACTACTGCCTTTAACCTTCACTAGAAAAGACTTTCAGCGCGTTATCATTCCGCAGATGCAGATACAAGACAGACAACCGTTTGCATATTTTAGCAAAACACGTAGCCAACTCAAAGAAATATATAGCTACCGAGAGGAAAACGTTAGCAGTCCTCTTTACCGTACAGAAATTTCTAGTTTATTTTGGGAAAGGCCCAGTTTCCATGTATACATAACATGCTGCATTCCAGAAAAATGTTACAACCCAGATTAATACAGTGCGCTCTTAAAGTGCAGAAATTTAATAATTAAAAATACTACTGGGAAAGAAACTATAGGAGCATATATACATATATGTACACACTTCATGCGCACTCTTCACTGCTGCCTTTAATCTAGCTTTTAAGAGCAAAGTTCTTAAAATGTTTTAAATACTCACATAATTTTTTCCTTTCTCAAGATGTTCAGAAGGAGAGCTTCCCTAAATTTGAAAATAAATAAATTCATCTACGTAGCAGTTGTTTTTGTTGTTTGTCGTAGATTTTAAATGCACAGTCTCTAACTGATGAAGCAATTAAGGTGAAGAATTAAGAAAACAGGGATACATAAAGCTTCTAACGGTTCTGAAAATCAATGTCCGAGTGATGACCAGACTCAACGGAGACGAAGACGATGACAACTATATTAATGTCGACGACATGCAAGCGGCAGCAGACGAAGCATGAATTCCAACTACATGGAATAATTTGACGCTTCGGGGGGGAAGTAAGGTGAGGCCGAGATTAAAGATAACCGGTACAGTAGAAATGAAAATATCTCATTAGGCATTCTAATGATAATATTACTATGTACTATTATTGGACTGTAGGTTTCTTTTAAAGAAATAATATCGCCGGTATTTTATCCACAAATGTTTTTAATTTGTCATGTTCTTACTGTAACCGCTTCCATCGAAAACTAAATTATTAACATAACTTTCTCCTTTTGAGTTATAACAAAATTAGTACAAAAATGGAGAAAAATATTCGAGGTAGGTATAGTGTTCATCAGTAAATAATAATAGAATACACAAAAAAACTTTTTACACAGTCCAATCACATTAATGTGACCATCTGTCAAAAGCCAGAATAACCACCTTTCGCAGAGCGGACTGCTGCGAGACGTGCAGGAAGAGAGTCACATAGGTCCCTGAAGGTGTTCTCTGGGATGTTGAGCCATGCCGACTCTAATGCGGTGGCCAGCTGCGCTAGATTAAGCGGTTGAGGATCCATGGATCATCAACTCGATCGAGATGGTCCCACAGATGCTCGATTGGGTTTAAGTCAGGTGAGTTTGCTGGCCAGGGGAGGACGGTAAACTCATCCTGGTGCTCTTCGAACCACGCACGTACACTGGCAGCTGTATGGCACCTCGCATTGTCCTGCTGGAAGATGCCATCATCCTGAGGAAAAACAATGCGCATGTAGGGGTGAACATGGTCCGCAAGGACAGATGCGTACTTGTATTGATCCATTGTGCCTTCCACAATGATCAGTGAACCTAGAGAATGCCAGGAAAACATTCCCCAGACCATAATGCTCCCGCCTCCAGCTTGGACCGTTCCGGCAATGGTTGCAGGGTGGTTCCTTTCAGAGGTTTCACGCCTTATACGCCAACGTCCATCTGTCCGATGGAGCATAAAACGCGATTCATCCGAAAACGCAACCTGTCGCCACTCAGTGGACGTCCAGCTGCTGTACTGGCGTGCAAATTCTAGCCTTCGCCGTCGATGAACAGCAGTCAGCATAGGTGCACGAACCAGGCGTCTGCTTCGGAGGCCCAGACGCAGCAATGTTCGCTGAATAGTACTTTGGGAGACACTTTTGGTAGCCCCTTGGTTCATTTTGGTGGTCAGTTGCTCAACGGTAGCCCGTCTATCTGCCCGAACGCATCTCCGCAACCGTCGTTCGCCTCTGTCATCTATGGCCCGTGGTGCACCACATTTGCCACGTCGCTGATTTTGGACAGTCCCATTTTGCCATGCACGGTACACTTTTACCACGGCGGCACGCGAACAGTTCACAAACTCAGCCGTTTCGGAAATGCTTCCACCCTTGGCCCGAAAGCCAATGATCATGCCCTTTTGGAAGTCGGATAAATCGCTTCGTTTCTGCATTACGCCAACGATTGAAATGTTTTCCGACGCCCTCACACACCCTTTATATACGCTCAACTGCACTGTGCTGCCACCTGCTTTCTGTGATTGGTTATTTAACTCTGACATGGAAAGTACGTGGTGGTCACATTAATGTGACTGGACTGTGTATAATATAAAAAAATATGTTTTCATACATGAACATATTTTTGCTAACACACAAAAAAAAATAAAATAGTATAGTGTATACATTTTAATTTTAAATTTACTTCCGTTTTTCAATATTTCTCTTGATTTAAATAATATATAGAAAAGATAAAACATTACAACACATGTACCTGACTTTCATTTATTTATGCAATATTTGTTTTAATTATTTTAAATTTAAGTAATGAAAAAGATGAAACAGTACAGTATATTCAAAGAGCTTTAACAGCGTGTCACGATATGTCATTTGGAAAATACATAGGTCATTAAATGTTAATAGGAAAGGAATTGCGTACTATACGTAGGATTTCAGTCTGGAGTAATTGTTTAACCATCGTAAGTTCTTCTTTTATAATCGTAAGTTCTTCTTTCTCTTTTAGCAGAGTAAATATGGTGAGGATATTTTTATCTTATTTTAGTTCAAGAAAGTAATTGGTTGATTTTTACTATAAGCTTTGTAACTGCTATCAGTTATTTCTCTATTAACCTTTATAAGCTTTCAATAAACGTCGTGAGTGTTTTCCCTTTTTGTAATTGTTTATATTCTCGACTATTGTGTAATTGGTTACTTAAGTATGGCAAATCATACGAGGGTTACTTGCTCCCTTCTTTTTATTTTATTTCTAAGGAACATATAACCATCACTGGGATGAACTGCTATAAGGAGAAAAATTATTAATTCAGCTCTGTTAAAAGTGTTTTAGAGGGTAATTAATATTTTATTCTTTTTAAGACATGAGCACAAGCGTGTGTTTCTAAAAGGTTAGCGTACAAAAGCGTAAGTTTTTATCCCAAATATAGATAATTATTGATTTTATTTAAATTTAATTATTTATTGATTTTATTTAGATTGAATTTATTTAAAAAGAAAAACAAATTATGCACTAGAGAAATCTATTTTCTTATTTTCATTGAAAAAGACTAGTTATTTTCTTTAAGAGCAGTTACTTTCTTTAAATTGCTATTATTATATGAACTTCAACATATTTGGAAAATATTATGGTATTTAAACTTACTATATTTTGTCTTGAAACATTTTGTGTGTGGTGCAAAAATGTTGTCACACCGTCACCTCCAAGACAAATAGAAAATAGATAAATAGAAGAATGTTATCTATCTAAGAGAGATGGTGTAGTAGTTAGGGAAGCCTACTGTGATACTGAAGGGTACGAGCTTGAATCCCGGAAATGGCATGGTTGTAACTGCTCGACCCTCCATAGGAGGTAAAGGTGCCTCACTTATAGGTGCTTCTGGAAAAAAGTGGCTACCACTTCTAGTTCTTAGTAGCAGCCAAGCCTAAGTCACCTAAGTGCTCGCCAATGGAGTAAAAAGTTTTGCAGGTGGGGGGACAGAGAAGATTGCCATTCAACCGGCCCGTTCATCAGGTTAGAACTCAAGTCAACTACCAGTGTTCAGAGGTTATATACTTTCAATTATTTTAGGGTCCCAACTGCAAAATGTCCAATGTCCTTGAAAGATACTCTGACAGTTATGGTAATGTGCTGTGTCCTCTTATTTGCCTGAAATTATTTTCATCTGGTTTTTATCCCAACGTATGCACTTACAGGTTAAAAGTATAATATCTACTAAGAAGACAAATACAAAATATTCCTTCATTTTCATCACAAGTCATCATTCACACTTTTGTCTTGCAGCAAACAAAGCAACCTCAATCTAGATTTTCTTGTTATGCGGGATGGATTATAAGTCTCAATCAGTCCTGATAACTAGAGTTCTATTTCATTCGCATTTCTACTCACAAAATATTAATATGAATGGTAGTCAAAAATAATAATAAATAGTGAATTTCTATGTAAACCCTCCCTTTGAAGAGAAATAGTATCGTTCCTTTGGTGTGGCTTTGTAGTGTGCAGGTCATTATATCCAACTAGCAGTTTAAAATCTCAGGTTAAATTTCCTTCGAAGGTATTGCTAGTACCTTCAAAACTTTCTGATCCAAAAATTTTTAATGACTCTACAAATTCATGTTCACCACAAACAAAGTCTTCTGAAAAGAAGTCGTAACAATTAATTCTGATGATGAATTGAAATCCTTTAGAAACGGAGCAACAGTAATTTACCAATTTTTATCTTTCAGTAGAGAAACAAGAACCTAAAAGAACACTTTTCTCTCTTGCTCAAATAAACATTCAATATAGTTTAATATTCATTTACTTTACACGTTTAAATGTTAGCCTTCACTTTCCCTAAAATATTAGTTATGAGATAAGGCTCCAAACTTTATTCAGTAATTAAATGTCATTACAAAGCAACCCATGAATAGAAAGGTCACTCTTCACATATTTCACAAAATATTTATTAGTGGTGATACTTACTAAAGTTTCATCAAACTGTTTCTTGAATTTAAGAAATCAAATTTTACACGCGTACTGAAAAATTAGATCTGTTTTATTGATATTATAGCAATAGACACCTGCATAAATCAGACATCTTAATTATTACTGATAACAAAAGCTACCTTATGAGAACGATGTAGCGACATTAGGTAATTCGGAAACAGGAAAGATGAAAAATGAGCAGTGTCCTCGGCGGGACTCGAACCATGGACCTCTCGAATAAGCATCGAGTGTGCTGACCTCTACACCACCATGGCATAAGAGAAATACCTTATATACTTCCCTTCTTAAGGGGCGACTGGGGATTAGGGCACCCAATCGCAAAATCCTGGTGGTACAGAATCATCATCCACCACCTTTTTCAGTTCAGGCGGCACTGAAGAGACATTAGGCATTTTTTGAAAGCAGGAAACTTGAAAAATGAGCAATGCCCTCGCCAGGACTTGAACCATCGACCTCTCGAATACGCGCCGACTGTACTGACCACTACACCACGAAGGCGGGAGAAATACCGTATAAAGAAAAGCTATATGGTAAGAAGCGCAATATTTAAAATGCTTTAAAAATGCATTGACATCCTTTTATTTCTTATAGAAAGAATTATCTGTCTCATTGTATCTTCTTTAAATATTTAAACGTCTATAAGGTCTTCAAATGTTTTAAGCTTTTAATGATTTGCATTCATCTCCTAATGGGGAAATAAACATACTGAGAAATGTTTCGTATAGCCTGACATTTAGATGCAAATTTGTAAACAAATTGAATTACTTGGAAAATACCTGAACGCATTTAATATTCCTGCGTCTAGACTAGATGTTGCAGCAATTAATATTATCTCCATTTCATTTTCAGAAAAGAGTGTATTTAAACAAAGAGTTAATTAAAATTAATAGAGATTTAATTAAAATTAGACAAATGTTGAAATGCAATGCAAATGTCATATTGAATAGGATTAAACAATGGTGTTGAAATCTGAAAAGCACATTGAAATGATACTGATCTTCTGAAGTACTTCGTTGCTAATAACGATTTTTGTTTAATGCCTATGTATCAATTGCTGAGCTGTAAGGCTGCTTTAACACGTTGTGTGAAAAACAGACGTTTAGTTAATGCTTAAAAATAGAATAGGATGTAAACTTTTTGGATCACCAAATCACTATAGTATGGTTCAGTTATTATTTGATATTGCATGTGGTTTCCTAATTCATTTATGTCTGGTGTTGAGTAATCAGCGTAAATTAATAATCATGACCAATATGATGTCGTACGATTATTTTTTTTAGAAGAAAGTTACCAAACAATAAATCTTCTTTTATCAAAATTGGAACAAATTTGAATTTTTTTTCATAATTATATTCACGTTTAAAATATATATTCTTTAATTTATGACTCTTAAAATTAAGGTCAATTTCTTAGGAGCTTATTAGGTCACAGTCAGTTAAATATGCTGACTGTGACCTAGTCATAGTCAGCATATTAAATATATATATTTAATTATGTGACCATATTTAAATATTATGTTAAAATATGCAAAGTATATTTCATTCATATGAGGTCAAATCGTTAATTTTATCTACATAACTACATTAGTAACTTCCTAACTTCTAATTGTTATGGATAAGTTAAACCTCCTGGACGTAACTCAAATCTTTACGGAACGTAACTCAAATCACAATCTTAAGCCTTTACGGAACGTAACTCAAATCACAAAACTAATGAATTAGCAAATAAAAAATTATAAATTTTGTTATTCTTTGGTAGCATCAACTGGTATTTATGCTTCTAACAGACTTGGAGCGAATTAACGCTCAGCTGAAGATAACGGCAAAAACTTAAGAATGGGGCAAAATAACCATTTTATTAAATCAGAACTCTTTTTTATGAACATAAACTGCACGTCTAGCGCTTACTGATCACTTGTACCGATATTAAAGTAATAGTCAAATTCGAATTTAAGATTAAGGCTAGAAACCAAAAGCTACACAACTAGGATTAACGAGAAGTTGGCTCAAAACTTCTCACCGGTGTAGCAATTTAAATATCTGCAACTACAATCCAAAGCCAAAAAATACTATCTTATCTGAGTTAATAGAAACCTATCAACGTCACCTCGATGGACAGAAAAACTCTCTGTCTTACAAACCGAAACCTCTTTTTAACCTGATTTGCATTCTAGTAAGGAAACGGAAAGGAGAAGTGACAGTAAAGACCGAAATCGTAATAACTGGTATTTTAACATAATAGAACGTTACACAATGACTGAAGCGTTTATTTTGGAGCCAGTAGTTACTCAGACTAATTTCAACCTAAAATTCTGATGCTTGTAGATCAACAATTTGTAATACAGAATTTTGATATTAGCCAGTAACGGGATGCTAACAATTCTATTAGTTCATTACTCTGAACGGATAAATAACAACTTAAATTAAAAATCATCAAAACTAACATAGCAAAGTATACATTAAAAATTCTATTATTGAAAAGTTTTCATTTCTGATGAATCGCGGTCAAAGGCGTAACCAAACTGCTATTCGAGACCCCATATATTCATCGGTCCTAAGTTTAACGCCCTGTAAAAACGCATACTCATGATACAAGCCAAGATTTGTTGTGTTAAAACTAAGCTTAATCTCTTTTAATTACTTGCACGAAGTAAAAAGGAAGTGTTGTAGTCACAAAAAATTTCCGATGTCGCATTTCAACAAAAATATTCATTTTGACCGTTTCCGAACTCATTCAGAAGATTTTCTGAGTGAGCTCTGTACGTATGGACACAATAAAAGACTCACATTTTAAAAGCAGATAGTAAAATGGATTTAAAATTGATTCAAAAGGGATTTTTTCCCTTGACATCTGTACGAACATACGTAACAATCCCGCATAAGTCAAAAACGATTAATCTTTGAATGTTGAAATTTTGTAAATGGGACTTCTATAACATTAATTGGAGTATCTCGCTTTTTTTCATTGCAATCGGTGTTACCAAACGTATATATACACACCCGCTTACCCGGCTTGAAAGTCCTTTACCTGGCCTTTATTTGCGCAATCGTTAGTCGTAGTCGTATATTTCCGAATACAGAAGTATTTTAAATGGCGAAATTGACTGGGATGTTTAATTTTAAAATTTGCAGTTTTGTAATGTCATTTTCAAATGCCTTGAAGGATCGGTAGATTAAATTAGGATAATTGGATGAAATAAGTTTAGATGAAATGCAGCAGAAATGTGTATAATTTGCAGGCCGTACAATGAAGTCATGTGATATTCACATTAGATATTTTTTGTACAAGATTAATTCTTATATTGCTCGAGTGCTGAGATTAGAAAAATAAACTAAAAATGAAGGAATGGGCAACTTTAAGAAAAATCTTGTTGCAACACAAACAAACTGTAAGTTACACTTAAAATATTAATTTAACATTAGTTTTGTATACATTTTTTTCAAAGGATGCATGTAAACTTTAATTCAAATGTAAGTATTTTTTTTACTCTGCATTAACACAGAAGAAAAATATTCGCGGTAGTTTCATCAGTGTCTCAAATACCAACCATTCAGAAAACATGCGAAATCAGAAATCCTATGTGACTTGCTGCCGACATTCGTCAAGCGCTAAAAATCCCTGGAATCTTGAAGATTATCGATGCGTGCCAAAAAGCGAAGGTAAAGAAGAATGTCGGTCGCAATAAAAAGTCCAGAAAATATGCGCTACCCCGTTTTTGCTTTACCCTTGCCATTTCTTCCGGCCATCCTTTTGGATTTAGTCGAAATAGAACGCTAAGTTTCTTAAATCCTCGAAGGGAAGAAAACATTCTTAGCATTAGATTATATATCTGTATATCTATATATATAGTTATAAAACGAAATAGTTCTTTTTCAGTCAGCACTTTTAGGTTCAGTTTAGTACGTAATCCATCCGCATTGATCCAGCTTACTAAAAGCTATTAATCTATCGTGATCTTTAAGATGACTATTAGACATACTTATAACATACATGTTTGATAATATACGCGTTATTTATTTTAAATCTACTAGACTTTACGTTTTTGATTGGAAAATAATAATGACAATTAAAACTACATAAGTGATTTTCACCTGAGACTGTAATATTTCACGAATTTATGACATTAAATGATAATATGTGAGACATCGTGAGTTAGATGTATGTTTTTATATATTTTAGATTCTCCACTTGAGGACTGTTTCAATATCAAGTCACTAATTTGCAAAGAACAGCATTGTACTGCTTCTATTTTGCTACTGAAAGGCATTTAGCGAATGTCTCATTCATGTCTTCTCGCAATAACTGTCCCCATTTAAAATGAAAGGGATTACTCGAGAACTGTAGTAAAAATTTCAGGAAAATTGCGTTAACTGCAAATGCGTAGCTTTAAAACACAGATCGTTGGTAAATTTTCAAAGAGGATGTGAAGAAACAAAACGAAAGAAAGCGTCTTGACCGGTTCTTTTAAGACTACTTCAAGGATCCCTTACGCATCATAGTCGTGTTTGCAGGGATGGGCTTTACTTGTGCATAATTTTGAATCCTCGTTCTTTGAAATCATGTACAAGTCTCAAACAATTTGAATTAAACGGAAGTTAAATTCAGACATTTGCAATGCATTGTGTCATTCAATTACACAAAAAACGCTTTTTAAAAACCATCAATATATGTAAAGTTATTAAAGAACATATGAGATTCTCAGAGAAGGGTGTTAAATTTTACTGAGCATCTCAGTCACACTCCTCGAAATCAATGTATTAGAAAAACAGAACAATGTTTATTACAAAATTGGAAGTACTGAATGAAGCGGTATGCGTGGATTAATTAATATTTAACCGAGATCTCGCAAAAAATGCAGACATGAAAATAATGACCAGACATGAAATTTAACCGAGATCTCGCAAAAAAGGCTGCTCTTTTTTTCATGAAATAAATCATCACCAAAGCTCTTAAGCTCAGTGATTGTCTAATAAATTAAAAGAAGAAAAGGATCTCTAAATTTATTTATAACAACGAACGGAAAAAATATTACTGCTGCAAATAGCCATGTAGAACATAGAGAAAATATTTTACTGCTGGAAATAGCCATGTAAAAGGGAGAGAAAATGTTTTGCTGCTGCAAATAGCCATGTAAAACATAGAGAAAATAATTTACTGCTGGAAATAGACATGTAAAACACAGAGAAAATATTTTTCTGCTGCAAATAGCCATGTAATATGCAGAGAAAACAGTCGTTTGCTTAATAAAAATTGAGGCTTGAACAGAAACTGCCTGAGAACAGCTACCTGCCTAAAACTCCACTTGGTAAATAGACTTGAAAGCCAAACAGCAATCAGTTATCGCTCAGCTTGGCGAAAGAGTCTTTCAAATTTCGTATATATACAAAATATATTTTGTAATTACAGTAGAAGTCCATTAGTCCGGCATCCAACAGTCCGGAATGCCCGATAGTCCGGCATCGCTCCGGAAAATTGTAAAAATTTTGGTTTTCTCCAAAAGTGTGTCTTTAAAGCAAATAAAACCGCTCGAGAGCTATTCGGAAGTTTTCGGGGTAGTTCGAGATCATCCGGAAGCGCTCGGTATTGTTCGGAAACAATTAGCGGCCGGCTAGTCTCAGCTGTCACAACAAATTCAGGTGCAGTGCAGCTCCGTTAATCAATCACGAAGCGTCTTCGTCATTTTTTTGTGCGTTGTTGTTTTGTGTCCTTTCACATCGCAGTAAACGTAACTTTTGAAACTGTTTATAAAAAAAGTGATTTTCGTTCTAACTGTACAGTGACCATGTTTTCAAAACCTAAGCCTTCGAGTTCAAAAGGAGAGAAACGAAAACACGTAACACTGACTCTCAATCAGAAACTAGAAATCATCAAACGGCTAGAAAAAGGCGAGAATAGAAATGTTTTAATGAATGAGTTTAATATTGGCTCATCAACTATTTATGACATTAAAAAACAAAAAGATGAACTAATGAAGTTTGCTTCTCAATCGGTAACAACTGAAAAATTGGCTTCTAGAAAAACATTAAAAAAACCAAAACTGGAACAGCTAGATAGTGTATTGTTCAAATGGTTTAGTGCAGTACGTTCTGAAGGAAAGCCGGTAACAGGGCCAATGATTGTTGAAAAGGCAAAGAAATTCGGCCAAGATTTAGGAGTTGCTGAAAGTGAATGTAATTATTCTGATGGTTGGCTCAGAAACTTTAAGTTTCGGCATGGAATTCGAAGACTTGATGTAACTGGAGAAACCCTTTCAGCAAACCAAAACTCTGCAGAAAAATACAAAGACGAGTTTGAGAAAATCGTGGCTGATAATGATTTAACACCTGAACAGATTTACAATGCTGATGAAACAGGGCTATTGTGGCGATGTTTACCAACATCTACACTAGCTGGGGGAGGAGAAAAAGCAGCCAAGGGTTTTAAAAAAAACAAAGACAGATTAACCGTTTTGCTATGTGCTAATGCGTCTGGAAACCACCGAGTGACCCCTTTTGTGATAGGTAAATCTGCAAAACCCAGGGCTTTTAAGAATGTTACACACTTGCCTGTCCAATACGATGCTCAATCAAATGCGTGGATAACTGCCGCCCTCTTTAAAGACTGGTTTTTTCACCACTTTGTGCCTGAGGTCAAGGAATCATTCAAAAGCCTTGGTCTACCAGAAGATACTAAAGCCATCCTTCTTTTGGACAATTGCAAAGCCCATCCGCCAGTAGATGAGTTAGTTTCTGGAAATATTGTTGCTACTCTGCTCCCACCTAACGTAACATCTTTGATTCAACCCATGGACCAAGGGGTTATTCAAAATTTTAAATGCTTTTATAGAAGGTCTTTTATTCAAGGCCTGTTAAATGCCGACTGTGACGTGACTGATTTTCAAAAAAAGTTTACAGTAAAAGATGCCGTCTATGCTATTGCACAGTCTTGGAACCAGGTAAAAAATACAACACTCCAAAAATGCTGGAGAAAACTTTGGCCAGCTGCAAACCCTGCATCTGACCTAACTCTACAGACTGATGAGGAAGAAAACCATCAAGACGCTCTGACCAAAGTTTTGGATGTCGTTAGAAGTACTGACAATCCCTTGAAAAACCTGCCTGAAGATGAGGTAGAGGAGTGGCTTTTAATCGACGAGAATGAGCCTGTTGAACAAGAACTAACCGATGAGGACATTATCAACATTGTAGTAAACCCTCAGCCTACTCAAAATCTTGAAGAAAATGACTCAGATGCCGAAACGGAAGAAAAGGAAAAAATCAGCTGGGCAGAAGCTGCAGAATCACTAAATAAGTTTATCTCTTATGCTGAGGCTAGTACTAGCTACAGTGCTTCAGAAATTATTGATTTCCATATCATTAGAAATAAATTTTATACTAAAAGCCAAAAGTCAAGAAAACAAAAAGACATTCGTGACTTTTTTAAATCTAAGTGAAATATGTTTTACAGTACGTGTACATACATTATATGAAATTTAAAATAAACTTTGTTGTATGTATTTGCATACTGTATTTTTAGTTTAATTATTAACCTAATTGTTTTTATAATTACCGCCCGATAGACCGGAATTTTCGGTAGTCCGGCACCGAGCCGGTCCCGAACGTGCCGGATTATCGGACTTCTACTGTATTTTAATACTATTGGCTCAATACCTTGGCAAAATGGCTCAATACCTTGGCAAATGTGTTTATTACATTATTGTTACTTTTAAATTGTATATTTTTTTACTCCGATTCTTGTAATGGTCTGTAGTATATATAATATTTTTGTAAATACTTTTATAGCGTACATTCAGTGATTTTGTCATTATTTTTTATTTCATTACTGTAAACAATACTTCTGTATCGATGTATTTATTTAATAACTTTTATGCACAGAATATAATGTCGTTTACTGATATACGTTTTGTGATGAGTGAAAAATATTTATTTTATTCTCAAAATATTAAGTATTTCGTAAATGCTCTTGCTCAGTTCTTTTGTTTAAATTCCCGAGTAAATTACAACTGCAAATGTTATGTGTAAATGGGGGAATTTTGAAGACTAGCCTAATGCCCTTCAAGAATAATTTTTCAACTGAGCATTCCATATCCATGATAATGTGTAAAGAACTGATAACTATAGTTGCTGCGAATTACATGATCGTTATATGAATTAGAAGAAACTTCAAATAAACGTTTTGGCAATGCTTATTTTCATATTCATATATATAAATATATATATACTCTTAGACAAAAAAATGGACACAAATTAATATGCGTACAGGTTTCGACAGAAAATGCAAAATTTCACATTTTGACTGGCAATTAATGACGGTTGTCGCTAGAGCGCATCTGATCTGCGCAACTGGCAGGATATTTAAGAGGAGAAATTCCGACTCCAGGTCATAAATTCTTCACAAATTTCATTCCGTGTACTCTGGTAACAGTTACTATGCCTCGCATAAGGTGCGCGAAAGATATGCGCATATGTCAGAATTTGAGAGAGGTCGTGTAGTTGCGCCCAGAAGCCGGTTCGCCTTATCGGCGAATAGCTCGACATTTGAGCAGGAGCGATGCCACTATTAGAGGATGTTCGCAGGAATGGGTGAACCATGGCCCCACACAGCGTCAAGAAGGAAGCGGTAGGCATAGAGAAACGACAGAACGTGAAGACTGAGCAATCGTCAGAGCGACACTCAGAGCCCCATTTGCATCATTACCATCGATTGTACCTGCAACTAGTGCTTCAGTGAGAGCAAGGACCGCTCATAGACGGCTCACAGGAAGGGGGCTGAGGTCCCGGCGCCCCTTGCGCCGACTACCATTGACCTCTGTATAACGTCAAGCCCGCTTGCAGTGGTGTCGGGCTCATTCGCACTGGAATGTCACTGTCTGGAGTAGAATAGTGTTCAGTGATGAGTCCCGCTTAGAATTGAGCAGCGAAGGCGAGTCTGGAGACGCCCCGGACAGCAGTGCGATACCAACCTGACTGTCTTCCGGCAGAAAGGCCGACAACCAGGAGTGATGATCTGGGGTGCCATTTCATTTTATAGTAGGACCCCTTTGGTTGTCGCCCGTCGCAACCTTACAGCACAGCAGTACGTCGAAGAAGTTCTAAGGCCCGGTGTGTTGCCCTTCATGTCACGCCACCATGGGCTTACATTTCAGCAAGATAATGCCCGCCTCCACACTGCACATGTTTCTACTGCTTGCCTTAGTGCTTGCCGAACATTACCTTGGCCTGCAAGGTCGCTGGACCTCTCTCCTATTGAGCATGTTTTGAGCATTATGGGCAGGGCCCTCTAACCAGCTCAGGATGTTGATGATCTAACGCGCCACTTGGACAGAATTTGGCACGATATCCCTCAGGGGAACAACCGCAACCTCTATCAATCGATGCCAAGCCGAATACTGCTTGCATAAGGGCCAGAGGTGGACAAACGCGTTACTGACTTCTTCACTTCGTGAAGCTCTGTCACTTCAATAAATCATCCAATTTTTCTCAAACTATAATCATTTGTTTTTCTGTACATGCACATCACTTCTACCGATTTTCGTCCCATTCGGATAACTACTTCTTGATGCGTCGTTTTTTTTGTCTAAGAATGCATATATATATTCATACATATATATAGGTACACATCTAATAAGATGTGAATATATATAATTCACAATAAATTATAATAAGAAAACTTTCCATATACCATCTCCAAGGAACAGAATACAATTTAAAATCATCACCGAAAAGTTATTTTGACAGAATTTTAAAAAGAATTTTCTAGTCCTCCTTTGCTTTAAAAACAGTTATGGAAAAACTGAGGTTTATTATTTTGCAGCTTTAGCGCAAGTCTTGGGCATTAATGTTTATATTAATAAATTTATATGCAAATGTTTTTCATCACTCATAATAATAAATGCATACATTTCCAATATGTTTCAATATGTAGCATTTATAATAAAAACATAGCTCTTAATGTATTTATAATCTAAAAAGCATTTCACTAATAACATGAAGATATAATAGCATAAAAATTTAATGTGTTTTCTCATTATTACATAACCTATTTTTTCCTTTTTTACGCAGCTTATATGTTGTTTACAGTATGTCTCTGATTATACAATTTCATTTTAAAAGAAGTTAAATTAATTATCAGAAAAGTAAAGTCGCGCATATGCAAACAGATTAAAATAATTATTCACTTTAAAGTTGTACAGGTATTAGATGTTTTTGAAGCGGAAGAAGAAACAAACGAGCAATGCCCTCGCCGGGACTCGAACCACGGACCTCTGGAATACGCGCCAAGCGTGCTGACCACTACACCACGATGTCATGCCAAGAAGCCGAAAGAAATGCCTTACTAAGTTAGTAAAAAATTCTATTATGTAACATTTCTTTTCACACGATCAGTACGAAATACGACAAATTTGGCGAACTTTTGGAGACGAGCAATTTATAAAGAAATCATCAGAAATAGCACGTCACTGTCTCCTCTGAAATTTTCAAAACTATAAATTTAATAAATATATAAACATTTAAAAAATGATTTACTACGACAAAACAGGAATATATACACGGCTTTTTCCCTATTTCTTCAATTAAATCGCCTCCTTCGTCCAGGATCTCACAGTTGTAGCCATCGCCATAGTGACAATTATCGGTGACCCTCAAGCAGAACTTTCGTCTGATTGGTTAATCTCTACTTGGAACACAGCTGCGAACGAAACATTTTCGGAAAAGTTTCAAGACGTTCCTCATAGCCGGGACATTTCCGCCTAGGCTTAGATAGAACATTTCTCGGAAACCTCCCATTTAAACCAGTCCTACTAGAATCTTGTTTCTCGGAAATGTCCCGCCTAGCCGCGTGCGTCGCTAAATATGATAGACCCTTAAGCAGAAGGATGTGTTCTTGAAGAACCTTTTAATGGAAGCTGGCTGGTGCTAACACTAAGCGTACGAAAACGACGGAAATATCATGCATCGAGTGGGATCGTCACGATTCCAACTCAGGCTAAACTATAAATGTGTAGCTATTTTACCCATTCGGTTACTTATTCACTGGACACGCAGAAAAGAAAACATTGGATACAATAAATAGTTTAATACAAAATAAGTAACTTAAAGCATCTTTGCAGCACTTAAGGATTAAGTATTGTAACATAAATTGCTTTACGCAAAGTTAACTAATTTTCAGTAAAAGAAGAAGTACTTATTCGCAGTTTATACCGCAAATAAAAGCATTTTCTGGGTAATAAGGTAACATTAGCAAAGCGAAGTCAAATGAATGATATGGGTCTATCTTTAAATTTTGAGATGAAAATTAGCTGCTAAAAAGGCCAATCAGTTATGAATTAAAGAGAATGATTTCATAATAATAATAATTCTGCTGCTTATAAACCGGTAGATCATTTATTTAATAAAATGTCATAGGGAACATATTTAAATTTGATTTGACGCGTTGAAATCAATTTTTTGCGAATTAGGTAAATTCTTCAAAATTTGGATAAATTCAACCTCCGATCCTTTTTTTTAACATAGATGTTTTATGTGTTTTGAGAAAATTGATTACAATTCTCTTTTCTTTAAAGAACGAATTGTTCTGCGCCATTTTGCCCGCCCTTCCTAAAAGCATAATTAGATGACAGGGATACCGGAAGTAAAGGTGAAAGAAAGAAAGAATTATTTTTACTACTCATTTCGTATTTTATATTTCAGTAGACGACTCTAATACTGTTACTTTCTTTTTATAATTACTTATATTCTCCTGTTTAGTTTATTTAAGCAATCAACGCTTGGCAGCGGATTAATTTATTTTTAGATAAACAGATAGAGTTCTATCACATTTTGCCCAAATACATAGCACATTTTGATAAAACTAATGCCAGTCTAATGATGAGTCTTGCCTAGTTTTAAAATTCAAACTGTTTTGCTTCTGTTACAACTGCAAATCGTGTTTGTCACGTAATTTCGAAGCAAACTAAACTAAGCCCATTAACGGACGTGCTGTCCACGCTATGGGAGTTTCACCATGAAACGCTGAAAGAGGGGAATTATACGGTAAGAGGGCTGAAACAGATTTCTATTAAATTTCAAATTATTTACTTAATAAACGATGTTAGTGGAAAGAGACTGCGTATTGTATAGATGAGAAGCCGCTATGTGTTTAATTCAGTTGTTTATTCATCTTTCATAATTCCTCGACAAATGCATGTTTATGAATCCAACGAAAAGTGGGAATACCAGAATTGGTAGGAATTCTTCT
Organism: Stegodyphus mimosarum; assembly: GCA_000611955.2. Classification (NCBI taxonomy): domain Eukaryota; kingdom Metazoa; phylum Arthropoda; class Arachnida; order Araneae; family Eresidae; genus Stegodyphus; species Stegodyphus mimosarum. Next base: position 105,658 of record KK116937.1, read on the forward strand.
AGAAATAGAGGCGTTAAGTTTTCTTAATGAAATGAGATTTCTGAACAACACTTTCGTTTTGCTTACTGTAACGCTGTTTTGTTTCATGATATTTATTTTGTGGAAATATAACTTTTACACACAATCACTTAAACCAAGAAAATAATGAAACATTTTGAAAAAATTTGCAGTGTATATTAAAAGATAAATCAGTTGTGTATTATTTATTTTAATGTGAAGGATTCAATTCCATAAGAATGAGGTGTGTATGCTTGTGTTATTTTCCTAATAAAATTAATGAGACAGTTAGAATTAGGCATATGACGTAGGCTTACGGAGTAACTAAAAGGAGAAAGATATGTTAAGCGCTATTGTTGGAAAAATATTTCAACGCTTTGCTGATGACATTGCTATTCTAGGTTGTCGTCAACAAACATGAGCTGCTAGCACCATGCATCAATATTTAGTGTTTCTATAGTGTACAGTTTAGTAGTAAAGCGTTTTGGAGTGCTTAGAATATCGTCTCCAGACATAATTTTGGTCATAAACTAGAAGACTGGAAATCACTGTTCTTATACAGTTTACATCTCGAGAGTCTCACGCATTCCAAATTCGGTATTCCTGCTTATACAACACAATCTAACGTTTAGGCTTATTTTTACAGTGACCTGACTTTAACAGATTACTAAAGGAATGGGATGAAGACATCTATCTGCATTCCACGTAACTTCCAATACTATTAGAACTTGAAGTAAAATTTATGTCCCGTCCCTTGTTTTACTCATATCTTTACAATGGAACTTATTGAAAGCATCCCGTCTGTTACACGCATGCAACAAACTTTGATGATTAGCTGACAAATTAACTAGACTGGCTGCCATAGAAAATAACTATGGTGGATAACTGTGATAAACTAATCTTAAATACTGTTTAATGGTAGCTTAAATACCTTGCTACAGTCTCGATTATCTGAACCGAATTGTGACGGCACAGGTTCGGATAATCGATTTTCAGCTATAAAGTTTGACTTTCTTTGGGAGAATAAACTAGCATCAAACTTTTAACAGACGTAAATCAAATAATCACTGCGTCTGAAAAGAACTACACTTGAAATGATTTAAAACAAACTCTTTTTATTGAATCAGAACTTAGATATAAAACGCACTTCCCGTGCTTGCCAAGATCAGCCACCACTTGTGGCGATGTAACCTAAATAACAGTGAAATTCAAACTCAGTCTTAAGCTAAGCGCAATTTAATTTAAAATTAAGTTGCCTCAGATTTTATGAACCGGCATAACAATTTTATTGACGGAAGTTATAACGCAAAGCCGACTAATTTTAATCTTTACAGAATGGCGAAGTGTCTAGTAGCGGGCTTTGAGAGCCAGAAACAGGCTTTATCTTACAATTGAAAAACCTTACTGGTATTATTTAATAAGGAGAGTAGAGATCGAGATGATCCTAATTTGTTTATTGCTTATTTTGGGTAACATTTTAGGTAAACTGATGACAAACAGATTATGACTTAACTTAATATGGGAAATAAAACTGAAATAAAAGAAATTCTTATAGTTTCAATGTTTATTTCTATGTGTCTAATCTCGCCCTATTTTTTCCAAATGAAAAATCTCAATAATACACAAGAAAAATAGCGTTACTATGACAAGAATATGAAGGTATATGTTGTTATTGTTACATATGGCTTTACTGGAAAGATCAATCCAAACATATAAACCAGCTTAAGTATCACACAAGAACAATGATATATAATACAAAAGAACAAACATTTATAGTAAGAACCAGTAACAAATGAGCATGGGAACAAAAGTAAAAAGTTAAAAATTTAAACAACAAGGAAAGGAACATAAAAGATGTAATCTTTAAAAGGAGATCATGAAAGTTTTTGGCATTTCACTACAGTTTGCTTATCTCACCACGTTTCTGAGACTTTGTATCTAGTTCTGGGCATATAAGAAGATACTCTGCATTCATGATACCCTAATTACAAATATGGTGTACGGAAGGATGCCAATTTTGTTAAGATGATATGCCATACATTCGTGGCCTATTTGCAGTCTGAAGTCCACAGCCTCTTTACGGGGTTTTTGAAAAAACCTTTTCCAAGTGTCTTGAATGTTAGCCCAGGATTTGCCTGTTGATTTTGTTGCCTGGTAAGATTTAAGAATATCCATTAATTTCTTAAAAATATGCTTTTTGAGTGACTCTGGAGGAAGTGGTTTGCTGTCCTGTGGCTCAAGCGTTCTTCTCCTAGCTAGTGAGTCTGCCTTTTCGTTGCCGTCGATACCTACAAGTGAAGGCATCCATGTGTTACCTACATGGGATATCGGGAGGTATATTTAAGGATTTAAAGATTTTGTGCCCGATTTTAAATTATTTTCATTACTATTAAAAGCAAACGTGAATAACCTACCACAAAATCTGCAAATGGATCTAATTCATTTAGAGCTCCAGCTCTTATGTACGTTACACATGGGGAAAACCACGAAAACGCCTAAGCAGCCAGTACGTTCGCTGGATTCGAACCTCGGACCGAACTACCAGTATTCAGCGATTTTACTGCTCGGCCACTGGTGGGCCGCATATTTACTTTGAAGCACATGCAATAATTTTTGATCGTCCCGTTTTCGCTCTGGTAATTATAAACTTAACAAGTGTCTTCAAAACACAACTTCTATGTAATTTTATATTTTATAAATAAATTCATAATTTAAAGGCATTATGTTGGATATTAATTCTCGGGAATTAAAAATACCTCTTTTTTGTGCCGTTTAATATACACTGCCGGTAAAAATTAAAAAGGCAATTATAGAAAAGTGCCTTATGTTAATTATGTGCAATGGAGATAGGTGGCTGGTAGTTTATCACGTAGTTCAACGGGACTCACTTTCGCTGCTGAGAAATATGAAAATTTTTGCATGTGTTTTTTCGTCACGTATAGAAATTAAGTTGCATGTGAATCCTTAGGAGGTGTTTCAGATTCCAGTTTTAAAGCTTGTACAAATAACTAGGTTTCGAATATGGGAAGAAGAAATGTTCTTGAAAAAGCATATGATGGGGAGTGAGAAATGCCATATGATTGGGAAAACGGAAGCAGAATAGACACTTGCAGAGATTTGTAATGACTTAAAATTTGTCAGAAGCTTCATCTAAAGAGTCTGCAATCCGTTTAAAGACTCCAATGATGTATGCAGGTAAGCAGATCAAGGTCGAAAACGTGGACTTGCGCACATAGTCTCAGAGCCATAATTTGGAAACGAATGTTGAAAGTGATAGACAATTGATGCCAGTCTAAATTGCAAGGAAGTTCATTGCAGCTACAGAAACTTTACTATCCATATGCACTGTGAGGTCAAATTTCTGAAAAACTAATTCACAAATTTTAATGAAATGTGGTGTGAATGTACAATTATTGTAGAAAAAGAAATGCTTCGTTCAAAAGTCATTTTGCGTAAGCATGATTATCAGTAAAGCTCATAGTGTCTGAATGTCCAATATATCATAGTGCAGGATATCGAGTAGACTCATTTTCAGTTCAATATTACGATGTGATATTGAATTGAAAATCAGTCTAATATGGGTATGGTCCCCTTTCACAGCCGGATAGGTCGCTCACCGCGACGGCATATTGAACAGGAGGCAGTTCATGAGTCCCTATAGCAATGGCTCCCACCCCTTCAATAAGGCAGTTCTCAACTCCAGGGTGGTTCTCGGAGGGGAACGGCGAGATGAAAGTTTCCTCTCAGGAGCATCTCAGACGTACTCTATAAGATTACGGAGAGGAGATATGATTGGCCAATTCACTCGGCGAATATCCTTACTTTCCAGCTAATCGTAGACCAACTGAGTCCCATACGAACGGGCCTTGTCGTCCATTAACAGGAACAAAGGACAAAGTGTTCCTCTGAAAAGTCGAACATAGGGCGGTAGGATCTCATAGCAATATGGAGGCCTTTGTCATACACATTCAGAGGTGTGCGGCCTTCCAACATAATACCTGCCCAAACGATTACACGTCAAACACCGTAAGGATCCTCTTCCCTGATGAGGGTGGAATGGTAACGTGTTCCAGGCTCTCTCCAGATACAAGTGCGAAACGCAACTCTAGACCGGGAAGCTCCGGTTACAGTGGCAGCAATCAGTTCACTTGAGAGGTGTGAAGCCATAGTAGTCTTATGTTTGCAGCGCAGAAAGTACCAAATAACGATCCCCATTCGTCGTTGCGGATCTTGGTCGACCTTGTCCAGGTCTTCTCGGCCTTCCAGTGTCCTAAAATTATTTCCACAAATTGCAGATGGAACTGGCTGTTACACTGAGCTCTGAAAACACATGCACTTATAATTAGCGGGCGTTCAATCTACGTGCGGTTCTTCATCTTATTTTGTCATCCTTATATTCGTGGTTACTGATTTTGCCTGACACATTATAAAATTTATCTTGTTAAATTTTATAATGTAACTCTCAAGAAACACGGAGAATTTTATGAAGGAGTACGAGCACATAAATCTCCGAAAAATCTTCTTGCGTTTATATACCCCCAATAAACACAGCTTTTCCCATACGAACGTTATACGCTTATGTATTCAGCTCTGAATATCTGCATAATTCTTCGGCGGTTTAATTAGTATTTAGTTCAATATATTTCGTAAAAATAGACATTATTTGCAAATTCTGTTAATTGTACACATAAGTATAATTAGGATTTATGTAAAAGGAACTAAACCCGAGTTCGCTTTATTGATGAGTCTCATTTTCCTTTGAAGAGCGATTTCAGATGTGTTAGTATTACAATCTGGAAAAGGCAAACAACACGCATTAAGTCTGATGACTTCCGTGAAAAGTGGTGGAATCATAGTTTGGGCAGGTATCATTTTTAATGGCCACACCAACCTACAAATGTTTACTAATGCAACTGTGAATACTGTAATATACCTAGATGAGGTTCTTGAGGATAAAAGAATTCAGTGGATGGAGAAATCCTCATATTCTTCGGATTTAAATAATGGATGTTTGATATGAATATACTGCGTTTGTCCGGAAAGTAACGAGCCTCATTTTTCTCTCACAATTTATGCCTTTTGAAAGTCAGCCGGGATGTCCTTTAGAAGAACCGTCGTGGTTGCTTGGATGTTCTTCACAGTGCCCAGATGTTGTCCTTTAAGCAGCCGTTTCAATCGAAGGAACAAAAAGAAGTCCGCCGAGGCTAGGTCGAGACTGTAGGGTGGGTGGGAAACTGTTGCTACGCAGATTCGAGTCAGGTAGGACGTCACAACAAAAGCGTTGAGAGAGGCCTCATTGTCATGATGCAATTTCCATGACCCTTGGAGCTCCTTTAGGATTTTGGTGATCCTGCTCTAACGTTTGCTGTAACGCTGCTTTAGCATTTTATCCAAAGTAAGTACGACAAGGTCACTACACAGTGGTTCAAGCCGCAGTACTTCCTGACATGCCAAGAGCACGAAAGCGACTAACCTCGGTACCGCTGGAAAGCTTAGGTCCTTCCCATTCCTTTTCACCCGTAGCACCGCTCGGCGCTATACACGCTTCGCAGTCAAGTGGGGCTCGTTACTTCCCAGACAAACTGTGTATGTGAGAAAGGTTAGGATGTTGACTTGTATCAACAGCCCCTACTTAGTACTCTCCAGGGGTATAGAAGATTATTCATGGTTCATACATTTTATTGCTGCGGGAACTTCTGGACAATCTAATATACAACATGGCAAATCGCTGTGAATGTTGCATTTCCAATAAGGTTGATCGCACCCCTTTTAAGGTTTCACGTGTATCTATAAAAGTTTATAATGCTGGTTACTCTTACCTGATATTTATATCACATTTCTAATGTTATTAAAATTTACTTTTTGCAGACATGAATGACAATATAGATAAGAATGACAATATAATGACCTTGTTCAAGTTCCATGTCATGCATCATTTAAGTTACACGTGTTTTTAAAATTGTTCGTTAAGCTTTCCTACAAGTGTATTTCATTCAGATTAACAGAATTAAAAAATATCACATGAATACATGCAAATCTCATGAAATAAAAAAATTCCGGTCTCTAATCATTACTGATGCTTGATAACTCTTTCATCTTTTCTGCTGATAAAGGTTTGAAAACCGTCTTCATGTGATGAATCATAACTTCACAAAAGTTCTGCTGTTAAGCTAACAATTTCATTTAATTTTTTCAAATTCTGCTTTTCTTCCTCCAAAGGTATTTTGATGCCTTATCTCATAATTGTATTCAATTTTTGGCCAATAGATATTGTTTTATTTATTAATTTTGTTTTATTATTATTTAATTGACAAAAATTTGCAAAACCTTGCAGATTAGTTTTGGTTATAGAACAATAAAGACATATGTCGCATTTTCTTGAAACGTACAGGGAATTTTTCTAAAATCATTTTACACTAAAGCCGAACTTTTAGAGTTGTACATTACAGATTTTTGTGCTCTTTACATTTTATTTTTAAGATCGAGAAATTTCTAATAAAAATTAGAACAATTGAAAGACATTAATTCTATATTGTAATTTATGCCATATAGAATGCCCTGTACGAGTCCGAAATTTAAAAAAAAATTAAGTTAACTAATAAAAAGAAAATTAAATTTTAAAACTAACCTGTCAGAACAAAAATTTTTTACACTGTTACTTTATTCGTTTGCATAAAAATACGAAAATATATTTTATACTGCAAGATTTTTTCATGAATATATCCATTTAAAAGGGAGTATTTAAGTAAAACACTCAAATGAAAAATTAACATTATTTGAAGGTAATTTTCAAGATTATTTACATAACGATTTTATTATTAGTATAAATTTCCGCAGGTTTACATGAAGAAACGAATTGTAGATATTATTCTATGTAACAGACATGTTTAGTTTACGAAATGGATCTAACACTTGTTAAAATGTAACATATTCGTTACAGAGCAATGAAGAACCAACGCAACTACAGTAAAATGCTTAATAATATAGGAAAAAAAAACGCCAATCGCATGGATGGTGCTGCGTTAAAATCATTCTGTTTCTCTGCCATATTTATCCATAGTAAACATATCATAATCGTAAAAAAATTGTACTTCATGACTTAAAATTTATTATCAAATGCAATTATTTAACAGGATGAGAATTTGCTTTAATTTATATCTGTTTATATTACTTTGTAACAAAATGGCTATATTTAAAAAAATCAAATCAACGCTTATAAATGCAAGTAAAAAGGATTTATAATTCTTTATACTATTTTCAAGCCCTAAGCGATCTACCATACCTTAGTCAAAAATAACACCCATCAACATATCAGACACGCTAATCTCTTATCTAATCTCTAGGACACAATGGTCGAGCACTTAACGTTGTTGACTTGCCTAATTCCTTCCTCCACTGCTGTCCATTAAGTATTTTTACGCCATTATGAACACTTGTTTCTTGTTTTTTTTAACCAAGAAGTGAGAATATCCGGCATGAGAGATGCAGAACAAAATCACCGAGCGGTTGGATGGGGAGGGAGTCCACACCGCTTTGTCTCTCCTTTTTTTCACGTCACTTACCACCAAATACACATTCCTTTATTTTTCCTATTTTTTGCCCATGCTGCTCTATTCATGAAGTGCTGTAAACGGAACGAGAAAAAATATCTGCTTATCCGGACCGGATATCGATCGCTTCCCCTGTCGGGGATAAAAGAAGCAATATATCCGTGGAAAAGACTGTGTCGGCTAACTCATTTTTTCTCTTTTGTGGGAACTTAGAGGAAAATTAGTGTCGGAGAGTTAATGAGCTGATGTCAGACGTCATGCCACCTAAGTAAGAATTTCTCAATCATAATTCGAAACAAGTTTTCTGGGCAACATGTGAAAAGTTTCTGGTTTCTTTTGAGGCCAATTTATAATATCAGCTTCTTTTTTTTAATGTCCTACGGATAGTGATTAAAGAAAGGAGACTTAAGTCAGGATTTATTCTTACGACTGAGATATTTATAACTCATTAATACCTGGTTAATAAAATATAATTCATTAGAGAATAGATTTGAAAACTGATACTTAAATCTTTCAATTTAAGTACCCACCCTATTTTTGTTCAAAGAGCATTCAGTTTCTCGATATCAATTACCTTCTTTATTAACAACCAAATACTGGCTTTATATGTTTTATACTTAGTGTTACGATAACTATTAGACTCTGGGGATTTTAAATTGGCCTACAAATTTGAGCATGATCTAAATGGGTGGATCCTTTATATGTTAACATTGATTTATTGGGATAATTACGAAAGTTTTCTTTCCGTGATGCACTCATACCAGATAAAGTAAATGGCCATTAAGTTACTATTAAATTTATTTGTATTTTGATTAAAATATATTTCGATACTTCTGATCATCTGCCTCCAGCGAACATTCCTGAAATAGGATTGATAAAGCAATGAACTATGTCGCCAAAAAATATTTATGTAGCAACTCAAGTATGCGCGTAGCATTCTCCCTGAAAGCTCACCACTGCTCTAGACATACTACTGAGTGAGACAGCAGATCAGGATCCCTTTTACGTGAATTTCAACGTTATAGCATAGCAGTGGCCTCATACTGCAGCTTTTGTCGTCTTCGGCGAAGTTCCGTAATTGGCTTTCTGCACACATGCAGCGTAAGTTTGTTTTTCTTAAATGCTTCATGCACCTATTTTTTCCTTCTCATTTAAGGATTCTTGAGCTGAGTTTATTCGTGATGCAGAGTCTGTGAAAATGTCTGATTCTTTTAGCGAAAACAGATCCCGGGGTGCATGAACAAAACAACAGCGCAGAAAACCGAAAAGTATGCGTTTTTTGTATGGAAAGAGAAGAATGTAAAAAAAAAAGCGACATTGGATGAATTTTTTAAATGGACTTCATTTTCCTGCAGTGGCTGTATGTTACTCGAAGCTAATTCATCGAAAACGGCCGAACTTATCGGCTTCTAAGCCATCTTGGAAGCACTTTTAGGGATAGATTGATATATACGATTTTCCGATAGTGGGTAAGGAAAATACCGAGCGTCAGGGCATGAGGCCCTGCTTTGCTAGAAGAGAATGTCGCTTTGCGAATTTTGAAGATAAATGAATGTTTGATTCTGTAAGTCACCGAATGTCCAGTGTAAGTTAGCAAACTGTCTAGTTCAATAACTAGTCATGTATGTCCATGAGAAAAGGTGAGATGAGTCAAGCGTGAAAGAATAAATTCTAAGATGTCGAACGCGTCTAAAAGTGAGCTGGTATTTCCAACCTAACCGAACCACCACACCGAGGCACCACAACCTAACCTAACCTAACCACAAACACACAGATTAACCTAACCTAACCAACTCTTGATGTTTAGTTCAGAGCTGACATCTAAATCCAACCTGATACATATTTTGGAAAATATTGGATATTCCCGAATCTATAGAAAATGGGGAGGCAGACAAACAAATGATTAAGTCTTATGCGGGAGTCGAGTCCATACTCTGGCTTGCAATCCGCCTTGGCTAAACAATATAACGTTTAGGTCGATAATCTGTAAACAAAAATTCTTTAGATTACATATTATTTAAGTGCGATTTAAATGTCAGATGAATGAGGTTCTCGTTTGCTCCTTACACGTCCTGGTTTGTCTAAACAAGTGATTCTCAAAGTATGTGCCGCAGCATACCAGTTTGCTGCTTTCTGGAAAGCGCCAGGAAAAAAGGGTATAAAGAACCTGCAAATACACACACGCACAAAGAAAAAAAAGAAAGAGATTGGGTATTAAACATTTGAGTACTGTTATTTATTACTCTTAGACAATTGAATTTACTTGCAATACAAATTTAAAGAATAATTAATGTATAATGAATAATAATCTAACATTATTGTTGCACTTTAACGTGAAACACGATTCACGAAATTTACATTTCCGCACAATGTTTCAGTGTTGAGCAAAATAACACACAAACACACTGAAATTCTTTGTCTGCAGAACGACGTCGCTAACGTTTCTTATTTGGGATGTTGAACAGTGCCAAGGAATGACACAATCTATTTGAATGCATATTAATACTTTATGCATTTTGATTTTTAAAAAAAAATTCTTAAACTGTTGATTAAGATTTCTGTATTTATTCGAATTATTATTCGTTAAATTTTATTAAATTATAAAAATAATATTTTGTTGAGAATAAAACCATTGTACAAAGCTTTGCGCGACATGAGGAATTATCATTGGTTTATATATATGTTCTGCTAGAGCTGGGAGTGATTTATGTTCCAGTAGTTTATGTATTATTAGCTAGGAAACTAGGAATATGTCCCTATATTCCGCTCAGTAAAAAAGTGCCACAAGCCGGAAAGGTTCGAGAACCCTGATCTCACGAATATAATATAAATAAAAAATGCATAAAAATATCTTCTGAAAGTGGTTCTGAGAGTAAAATAATAAATGGATCAAAGAATGCCTCAAGGATTAAAGTCTTAAATGCGACGCCAAACTTTGGGAAAATGAATTGAAAATCAAATGTTTTTAACATTTCAACTACTTCATTTCTTAGATTATAGGTAACTCATTTCGCGTCTCTCGCCTTTAGTTTCTTGATTTCATCAAGTAAATTTTCTCACATTTAATTCAATTTCTGTTATTTTTTCTTCGAATAGTTCTATGTATGTCAACAGTACTTCTTTCAACTGCCCTTTCTAAACTTATTTTATTTTTTGGCTGCGTTTTTTTCTTCGTTTTAAACTGCACTTTTTAACTCTTCAACTACTCCTTCAAAAGTTCATAACTTGGTATGTATCCTGGAAATAACTTAACTCTTCTTAACTTGCTTTTCAAAAGTTCGAGCTTCCTTAACTACATGTTTATTTTTTTTCTTTGGTTGGAAAGAGTAAAAAATCTATAATGTACAAACGTTTATTATAAGCTTTCCGTTTTACTCGATTTAAGGCTTAATGCGTTTATAGACCTCCTGTAATTTATGTTTCATATTTTTTCCAACACTTGTCATATTTAATGTTTTCAAATCTTGCCTATACTTTTACTGTATTGCCCTTCAAATTTTCAGAAAAAACTAGTTTTGTGGGCAACACTCTATAAGCCAAATATGATATAAGAACTCTCCAAAATATAAATGACTTATTGTATGTTACAGGGGTTTTACATCTTTACAGTCCTGGATAAAAAGTATAAAATGTGCCTATTATAAAACACTTGAATAATACATGTGAAAAAAATATTTCTTGCCCAAATAAATGAGAATAACAATTTCATAATTGAATATGCGCTCTTCTGGACTTTTCATCTCCACTTCATTCTTCGATTAAAATGCCAAATACTTCAATCCATATGGATCCAGAATGTCATCCCCATACGTGTGAGGTGCTACCAATCCCGCAGGAAACATATGTAGGCCAGTCTGACTGCTTAAATTGTTTCCTTCCCAAACGAGGAGACTGTCGCCTTGGTAAACATTCCTTTCAAAAATGTTTGTCTGGCTGCAAGGTGTTCGTTGCTCTCTCCAAATGAGAACGTGAACACACGTGAACACAAGAACGTGAACACAAGAATGCTTGGATTAATACGGGAAAAATAGTGACTGCCAGTGTCTTCCTGCTCCATATGACAAACTTTCCTCTCCACCTTAGTATTTATACTCTGTATTAAAGTCGCTGATATATGAGTAAGGGGGGCTTCTGGAAAACATCCATGCATGTTCAGTTTTCTCCGCACAACAGAAGCAAATATTCTAGTGGATACAAAATGATTTATAGTAAGTTTAGGTCCATTGTGCTTGATCATCTTTCAGCTGAAGAGTCTCGAAACGGTCCACAGAAAGAATTTCCAAAGAACGGCCTGGGACGTTTCACCTTGGTACTGTACATTGTTTTAGAACCCGATTTCATAGTCTGAGGTCGATACTTTTCTTATATAAATGAATTAAATTAAAATTTTCTGGTTAACATTATTTGAATAAACGCAAAGAAGAAGCAATGGCATGTCTAAGTCGCATTTTATTACAAAAGCAGATCACTTCGACTCAAAAAATTCAATTTCAAATATTACTGTAGCTGAACTAAAGATGCTGCTATTCCTGGCTTGCAAAATTCTGTCCGTTACATCAGGATCTATACAAAATCAGGATCCATAGCTAAGATGTAAGAGTTATGAACTTTTTTTCTTAAATACAAAGCCCTTCGAAAACTATTCTACTTGTATCAATTATCGTTGATCGTTATCGGAATTATCAGACTTAAGGTTTAATTCTAATTCGTAATTGAGTTTTGTGCCGAAAGAGATCGTTAGTGTGAAATGAGAATGAATACTTATACGGGATACTTCAGGTTGCTGGGGCAGTTTTTGTGTGAATTTAGCATTATGAATTTTTTCATTAGTATATGTTATGCATTTTCCGTTTATTGCCAATGTTTTTTTTTTAAATTCACAAGACTTGTTGCTTTAAAGCATGGGTAGAGACACTGCCAGGTTTCAGTGTGGATTTTTTCTTGGAGCTTAGTGTACAGATTTGTGGATTTGTAGGATTTGAGTTCGGATTTATTTTGGGATTTTGAGTTTTAAAACGCTTCCGCCTTGATTGGGATTTTCACATTATCCCTTGCAGGATTTAGTAGTCTCTTTGGTAATTTTTTTTGTGTTTATGCTAAGGACTGTTTCTCACAATTTCAGTGCATGCACTTTTCTTCCTTAACAGACTGCTGTCTCGATTTCTAAATTAAGTTTTTGTATGTTTCAATTTTTTTTTGCTTTGCACGTTTTTGTATAGATGTTGTTCAATACTGCATTTTCCTAAAGCAGTGAACACTCCTTAAGCAGATCTTTATGCAATTTTATGTTTCGTACTGTCAAATTTTATGGGTATTTTTGAACACATTTTGTTATTTTGTATGTTTTCTGTATGTGTTCTTTAACTTGCTTCGGTTCGGTCTTGACGTATTCCTGGTGACAAATTTGTTCATAATTTTTCACTAAAAGGGTTATGTATGAGTTTGATTACATTTGCAGTGACTGTAATTTGCTTTCTTTTGCTCTTTGCAGAATTATTTTAAAAATTTTCGATTTCATTTAACGGGGCTTTGCTCTGGTGATGGTATGCACACGTTTGAGAGTTTTCTTAGTTTCGATTTCTTGGCTATGCACTTGGTTCTTCTTTAGGGAGTTTTTCGGCTGGTCCGAATTTTCTTTTCCTATTTGAACTTATGTTGCTATTGACTTTTTTTTGTTTTCCTTGCTAGGGAACCCCTTAATGTTTTGGATTACTTGTGGCTAAGCGACTGAATTCCGTTTCTGGAGTTTTAATCTACGTGTTTGTACTTCTATTCAGTTTAGAGGGTAACTTGTTATAAACGATTCTTGTTTATGTTATTGTTAGTGTTGGTTCTTTAGGAAAAAAAGCATGCATTTTTTTTTACTCATTAGTGGTTAAATTAGTTTCTGATTTGTGAGCATTTGTGTTACCAAGTTAGTAAACAAGGGTGATTATGACACTTCACTCTTGCTGTCTTTCTGTGTACAAATTGAATTGTGCTTAACGTATCAATTGAATTTTTTTTAATTTAATGGTTTAAGTGCAGGTAAATTTGAAATTGTTCTGAATAGGTTGATCTCCGTGACTACATCCACTTGTAAATATAGTATATGCAGTTCTGCATATTCTTTGTGTTTATAATTATTGAGGGGTTTGCAGAAAAATTTTGTTGCACAAAAGTTTCCTTTTTCGGACCGTGGGGGACAGTTGTTAAAGAGAACAAAATGTTATGGTGTTAATATTAAATTTTCCTTTAACTGTCTGCATACTCAACCTTTCTTGGTGCCACGATCAAAAAAAAAAAAAAAAAAAAGGAAAACTAAACCTAACTCTCATTAAAAAAATATACTGAATACTTAGTCAATTCAAGATACTGGTGATTGTAAACTAACACTTTAAGTTAGATTAAATTTCCCTAAATCCTCAACACAGTAAAATAAGATTTATCATATCAACTCTCAACTCTTAAGTTCAATAAAGAAATGAAAATATCCTCCCTGTTGTTTGTTAAAATCAAAAGATTATTAATCATGTAAGTGTCATTACCGGAACAAAATCTTCAACCTGCTATCTCTCACTGAAACTAACTAATCAGCTCTCCTTCCTGTAAACACATAATTTCAATACAATTTTAGAGATAGCCACAAACACTTTTCATTTAAGTATAACACAGAACAATTCAAAACATCAGGGAAAGATAAATCTCACACTTGGAAATCAATACACCAGTGCAGTTAAATTAATAAATCTCCTTCCTGTAAACACATAATTTCAATACAACTTTAGAGATAGCCACAAACACTTTTCATTTAAGTATAACACAGAACAATTCAAAACATCAGGGAAAGATAAATCTCACACTTAGTAATCAATACACCAGTGCAGTTAAATTAATAAATCTGATCGTATAGTTACAAACACAATTAAATTCTGCTACGCCCGCAATAAACTATCCAGGTTCGATTGGAAAGTTTAACCATGTTTTCGAAAGGATCACATGGGTGACCTACAGTAGATCACAGGATAAAAACACAAAAAGCATACACTAGTAAATCAATAAAAGACATATATTTAATATTTCAAAAGATTATCAATCAGAATAGCTTGGATTAAAGGATCCAGGTCACTACAACATTTTTTTCTATTGCCTAAAGAACTCACATTTCAATTTCCTAATAAGAAATAATTCAATTTGAAACAATGAACAATGTATCTTTCTATGAAAATTAATTAAACTACTTGATATAATACTGAATGCACATCATTCAGTGAAAATTTCTTTTAAGAAGGAATTCCTTACAATCAATTTAATTTAAATTATTAACCAACTCAATTAAATCTTTTTAATCACTTTCTCAAATTGATAATTAAATAACCAGTAACAAAAGCATACGAGAGGGAGGAAAAATATATATATAAACACTCACGGAAGCTGCATACACAACCAACTGTAGGACCCGAGAAGCTGTTGGACCATTTCTTGAAATCGTCGAAAACAATATATCACCAAAACTTCCTGTCTGAAGACCAAACTAAAATTCTGTTTTATAGCACCAAATGTGGAATAATTCCAAAGGTAAAATAGTTCCTTCCAACGGTGGAATACTTTTCATAATATAGCACAGTACTCAGTCTAGGAGCAGTGTTCCCTTTTATTTCGAAGTTCCACGATGAGGATGACGGCAGGGAAAATACCAACGGCTTTGTCAACACATCTTCTATGCTTTCAACAGTAATCTGGAGCTTCAGCGGGTGCTTCAAAACACATTTGTCCGAAAGAGAAAAACCGTCAGCGACGAAACAGACCCAAACGTTTCAGAATTAGACGTGGCCGCCGGTCTTAGTCGATTTCGCCGACGATGATACGAGGGGAACCCGCAACGAACTCGGACCGGTTCTCCCAGCGGTAAAAACTTTTAACCGTAGACCGATAACCGCAGTCGCCCCCCGGGAGGACCGCCCGGCTAACAACACTCCCTCTTTTCAGAAAAGTTAAAAAAAGTTCTTGAAAATCTGGCAAAATTTCTTTTGCCACCAGTGCGACCAATTTTTAAAACCTCGTGATGCTCAAAATGTGGACCGCCTCTATAATCACTATTGGTTCAAAAAATCAATAAAATTAAAATTCACCAATCCAACTCAAAACTGTAACCCCCTCTGACCACTAGAACAAGAGCAATAAATACTAACCAAAATTCGAAGAAAAACCAGTCCCCTCTTTTCACAGTGGCAAGCCCCTTTTTCCCGAGTAGCACCAGGAATGTTTACATCGTAAATCGGTTAAAGTTGCGACACCAGTAGGCAATAAACAAATCACAAGTTTCTCTTCTTCAGAAAATCCCAAAATGGTTTCAACCCATTATTCTATCAAGAGTTGCCGCCGTTAGAGCTGTTCGCCTTCGATCGAGCAAAACACATGTTCCCTCCCGAAAGATAAGGGGACGAAAAATGCAGCTGGCCGCCGGCCCTTGCCTCCAAAATTCACGGTCCTTGAGAACAGAAAAATCTACCTATTGCTGTACAAGCTTTTCTGCTAACTTAAAAGAACTTTACCCAAATGAAATGAAAGAAATTTAAACATCACTATAATTTAAAAATTAAATCTCAAACATGAACATTAAAATTTCACTATTCGCTGTAAATTAATAAAATTCTTAAGCACTGAAAGTAATATTTGAGAAACCTACACAACAATATTCTTTCGATTCCATCTTTAAAATTACCTAATATAGTACATGAAAGGAAACGGAATTGACTTCTTTAATTAAACTAAACTTGTTTAACATAATTAAGTTCAAGAACTAAATACTAAAATAATAAATAAACAAATTTTAAAAGAATTGATAAAAGTAGTCAAATAATAGAAATTAATTTTGTTTACATAAAGTATATTTGGTAAAACTCCTTCCAAGATTTGAAGGAATTATTTAAAAAATTTCTAATCTCGAGGAATCCCAGCTTATTATCTTTGAGTACCTGATATCAGAAGGAAGAAATTATTAAAAGATTAATTAATTTCGAGTTAAAAAATATATTCTATAAATGATGTTGAATAAATTATATTTAATAAATTCATTTCTGAATTACAATACTGAAACTTATGTAACTGCAAACAACAAAGAAATATATTTATAACAACACTTAAAACCATAGGTAACTTATATAAGCTTATATAACTATATTACTACACAGAATCTTACAAAGCTCATTTTATATCCGCTAAAAGTGTATTGCGTTAAAATGCCGAAAAACACTAAGCTGGAACAGAAAGAGTTTGTAAAAACTTTAGTTTTAAACTAATCAATTTTTGTTTAGTTAGTAGCCCAAATGCGGCGTTATGCCAGAAGGGCTATTAATCTAGAAACGACATTTTGCGTTGATTCACTATAAACGTTTATTCACTTTTCAAATTTTTTCCACCAAATATCATCGTTCCCTATTATAATTAAAAAAACTAAATAATGAAGAATCTGTCTGAATGTATCTATGTTTCTCGCATTGTAAAAAAAACTACGGTACCAAGAGTCATCAACTTTTGAATAACTAGTCCTCCAGCCGAACATGGGCACCTGGAAGCCTGAATTTGGAATC
This sequence comes from Stegodyphus mimosarum, assembly GCA_000611955.2. Taxonomy (NCBI): domain Eukaryota; kingdom Metazoa; phylum Arthropoda; class Arachnida; order Araneae; family Eresidae; genus Stegodyphus; species Stegodyphus mimosarum. Next base: position 122,777 of record KK116937.1, read on the forward strand.
TGTTTTATTGCCTATTTCACATTTTGTAAAATTTTAACGAATTTTTGATTAAAAACTCAATAATTTCAAAACGAGCAGTGGCAGCACTACAGAAAGTATAGCATTTTTATCTTCAGAGAGCGAGATTGTCTACTGTAAATTCTAAAGATATGCTGTTTTTAAATATTTTTAGCCCAAAGTGGTGTTAGCTGCAATGCTTTCGAAACGTAAATATATCTGTAAATGAAAAAAATCCCGTTTGCGTGTAAAATAAAATCTGAAAGCTTCCACATTTTATCAGATAGAGTAAGCATGGCGTCACAAAATTGAAGCCAAGGAAATGTTAGCAACCTGACGTAATTTTTATCATGGCCGCCATACAGCGTATGGGTAAGACAACGAAACATATTTTTAAATAAAGTGACACTGAACTTGAAAGCAAATATCAGCATTCGCAGGCTCAGAAAAGTGTTTTTAGGCATAATTTGCGTAAAATACCATTGAAACTTCCAGTGACCTTCCAGGTTTTACCATGGTTATATTTATATTATAGTTATCATTTATACATTTTCATGTACCTAGATTTTAACAAATTTGAAAAAGTTATTTGTAATTCTCGTGATTTTTATATATACAAAGTAGAAACTCTTTTATGTTAAGTATTAAGATCAGAACGGGAGACTTACAAACGTTCAATGATGAATACCTAACATACAAGCAACGCCAATTAAAATGTAAACAAAGTCCGCTTATAACAACGGCCATAGTAGTGACGTCATTCCTTGATGTTTCATGGCTTATCATTAATATTGCAATGGACATACAGAGAAGGCTTACTCCATCTATTCTAACCTCAATGATTTTAGCTGGTATCTGAGTTTCTTCAGACATAGCGTGTTCTGCCATTGTTTCGCTTTTTTAAGCTTGCTATTTCACGACCATACATATTAATTGCGGTTTGTGTATGTCGGTGCCAAGAGCCAACTCGCGTTAATTATCTCTGTGCAGCTTCGGCTGATTATTTAGTTTTAATTTTATATTTCTATTTGGAATTGCAGCAAAAGTATTGGCTAAGTTTGTAAGCACCACGAGCGCCGTCTGTAAATTACTTCTTCAGACGAATAAAAGGATATTTTCACCCTTCTCACGCCTTGTCATTGATATAGTTTGAACTTAGCGAATAGTCTCTTCACAGTTCAATTAAATAACTAGCCAACAAAGTCAAGTTAATTTAGCTAGAATCTTACAAGGTAATAAAAGGAAGAAAGATTAAGAAGAAATATTATATAGACAGAGCTAAATTAAATAACAGATATGCCAATCTGTACAAAACACAGCAAAAATGAGGCATAATTTCAATAAAAGTTAAGAGGACTGCAAAGATATCCATTGCAAGGGGAAGAAGTGAAAGAAAATTAATGTATCTACACGAAGAGAAGAAATGTATAGATGAGACATACTGCTTGCTGTATGAAGCATCAATTATTGCATGAAACCCTTATGTATCTAACTACATACACTGAAGCAAAGGAAAACTATTTGTTAACAGCTAACATAAAGCTGAAGATAACGTTTGACACTAAATCAGGAAAGATACGTTAAGATCAATACATTTTTAAAAAACCTCTTTTGAGCAAAAGTTCAACCCTATATTGTCTTAATGAGTACTATTAATTAATGAATTATAACGAATAAAGCTTTTAAAATCTTTATTAAAAGACTTTACTCCTGAAGGAAAATAATTTTATCTAATTCTTTTTTCATTTCTTTTCCATGAATCGTCTACTTGTAAATGGCCATTGTCTATTGATTTGACTTTTTTACATCTTGATTAATACCTTGATAGGGATGTAAAACATTATACTGCAAAAGCTATCTTGCTTGAAATATATTCTATTTTAAACAAGACTACTATTTTAAAACAGAAGCACTTTTAATCTAAATTGATTAAAATACTAAAAGTTCTAAATTCCAATTAATCACCTAAACAAATTTGCAGGATACTTTATTTTTAATTATTCATAAAGCATATCTGAAAGATATGTGTTTTATTTCAAATATATAGAACGGAACTGAGTAACAACATATATGATGGATCTTACTTAGAATCTTAAATTTATTTAACATGAAGGGAAAGAAATTCCTGGATTTTAAGAATATTTGATCCTTGAATATAAATGATAAAAAAGTCAACACCTAATTTAAATTAGGTAAACTTAATTAGTGTACGGATAATTTTAGAAGAACCTGCCATGAATTCTTAAAACGTTGGAGACATATGTCTTTTTAAAGAGATTTCTGCGTTCGTCTGCCAGATTTCTTCGCTCTAGTTATTGAATTAAAATAGGAAAAAACACATACAGTGCCAAAATTGTGACGCCATTTTCTGAGTAAAACTGTAGGAAAATAAGAATAAAAATTTTAAATATAATTTTTTGAATAACAGGATTGAAGACAATTTACAAAAAAATATATTTTGACATATTCTTTATTTATAAGCTAATAAATTGTTATGAGTATAGACGCCTTTAAGAAAATTTCATTTAAGTAAATAAGGAAAAGCTTTATTTAATTTAACAGAATAAATATTCAAAATATATGTAGGGACGAAACATGAGTAGTGATGGAGGACGTTTCCTTTACTGTCTTCATTAATGTGATTCATCTGTCTTAATAGAAAAACTTAAATTTTAATTTCACTCAGGTATGACTGGCCACACCGCTAAATATGTTATAAAACTTTTAGGAATTCAACTTTTGTAAAAGTTCTTACAAATAATTTTATTAATAAGAGAAAGAATGGAAAGTGAATACAAAGAGGTTTTAAGCAATTTTTCTAAGTGATAAAAGACGAACACTGAATTTTTGACTAACTTATTACAGAATGTTTTGATGAAAAATTATTGTTTGAAATATCCGAACGAAGATTGTCTAGTAAAAACAAAGAGATTTCTGTCACTAACACCAGCACTCAAATAACTGAATTCTTGAGAAAAAATAGATTTAAAAAAACAAACACTAAGGAACTCGAAAAAGGTGTGAAAACGAAGAAGCTACCTTTTTTTTACGTTTTTTTATTTAATAGAATGATAAGATATCTCAGGGGATGGGAGAAAAGAAATAGGAACTGAATTCAATAAACTGAACTTCTGAAATGAAGCTTTATTGCGTGTTATTAGAATTAAAGGAAAAGAAAGAAACTCTGGTACTCAGTTTTACTAGCGAACTGAATACTACGATCAATGAATTGTAAGATATTTGTTGAGTAATGTTCTTTACCATCTTAGTGAATTATCATATAACATATAGCGCAAAGTAAGGAAACCGATTTTTTTAAACAATTTTGTATTAAAATAGTGTTTATACACACACGCGTATATAAATATATATATGAAATATATATGAACGCGTATATATAAGAAATAATTTGGAATGTTGAAGTCATTTCAAATCGCAAAAGAAGACTAGCGGGCAAATTTATAAATAATCAGCAACATTTATAAGTCCTATATGCAACTGAAAAGAAAATGTATAAAAAAATTTCAGTATGAATGAAATCAGTTCATTCTTTTCAAGCAACAACCAATTCGTAAATAATTTTTTTTGTTGCCAAACCGCGAAACAAACATTTTTGACACATCAGGTTAATACGTATACGTTGACATCATGATTTAATTTAATGTGCTCAATATCAATAAAAGAATTAACCTGGCAATAACGTACCGTGCCAGTCATCCTAACCTGAAACAAAAAAGTTGCTAACAGCAGCTATTTATTTAAACTGACGAAACAGTTTCGTGATACAATGACGTCACATGCATTCGCGTCTTCCTTCAACATCAAAATATGAACCTATATAATAATAATACGTTTAATGTTTTCAATGCTATTTATATTTCATATTTTGTAAAACTTAAACATTTTTTATTAAAGCGATCAGTGGCAACACTTTTCGAAATAAAGCAAACCTTTATCACTAGCTCGCGAGACTGTAGCCGCTCGCAAAAATGAGGGAGAAAATCAGCGTTTTCAGAGTTTTCAATTAATATCTGAGCTGATTAAAGTCGTACGAAGATGAGAATGGTCCAATTGGCGTCCCACGAATTGTTAGAATCAGGGGGTACCTCCCGCGAAACTCGGAGAAGATGATGTTACAAGGAGATAGACGCCCACGCATTTTTATAGTATAAATGTTGGGAAAAAATAAGAAATTACAGACTTGGCCGAATTCAAATAGTTTAGTAATTCACATTCAGAAACAAAGATTTTCATAGCCAGTATAGATTAAAGCAGTGCAGTAAGCTTCTGTTCTTGGAAAACTGCATCGATACCGCTTGGCAAAATAATATATATTATTTGAAGGAGCAAGCTGTAGCAAATTGGCAGGTCTGAAGCAAAGAGCTAAATATAACCTGTCTAAGAAGAAAATTTTGAAAACCCGATTTTTATTTCATTTTGAATTTCAATTTGCAGAGTTATCTGCATCATTAGCGTTACGTAACAATCATATGAGAACGACTGATTTTGAAATGATACGGGTTCGAATGACTGATTGTAAGCTGTTTTTCAATTTGCAGAATTATCATAATTACGATATTCTGCTGTTAAAGAAAAGAAAGCAAAGAAATGAGCAAATAAAATGGGTTTAAGAATAACTAAAACATTTATATTTGATTAACAATCAAATCTGAAGTTAGATACTTTTTATGTATGCTTCCGTCTTTGCATTTCATGACAATAAAAATTTAAAAGAAGAAATAAACTGTACATATTTTGTACAAAAATGATTCAGTTGTTTTAAAACGGACAGGTACGCATAAGTATATTCAGCTTTCAACGATGTTTCCTCTGTAAGCTTTCGGATCATTTAGAACGTCGTTTTCTAGAAACCAATCATGAGAATGTGCAAGTCAATTCATCATATCAAAATGAAATAAGTATTTCAAGGCAGTGTAATTTTGAACAGAAATAAAAGTTTTATTTTTATGGTAAATTATCCTAGATTCATAAATTCCAATGCTTTCTTTGTTACCAATCGGAAAACACTCTTAGCCAACTTAGAAATAGTTAAGTACCTTTTTTAAAAGTACTGGATAATCACAAAGTTATGAATTTTGAATTAAATAGCATATGGCATTAAAAGCAGCATTAGTTTTATTACAGTAATGCTTCAAATTTTTAAAAGTATAAGCTGAATGTATTTTAAATTAGATACTTTTTAATTATATCAGTTAAATTATTAAATTTTAAAATAAAAGTTTAAATTGAAAAGTACTTTTATCTCTTTCAAGTCGTTCAGGTTTTAGGCAGTTATATTAGTTGAATGATAAATTAAAGCTCTTATGTGATGTGGAATGACAACACTTTGTAAAACCGAATATCTGCTAGACCACATGGAAGATAAAAATATTAGGTAATGTTAAAGATGCGAGCTATGTCGGAAAAGTAAGAATACAGGGGCAAATCCATTTAACATTGAGTAGATGGCGATCTCGGTAATTTGGCGAGATATCGCCAAGCTGGCAACGATTTTGGCTACTTATTTTGTAGACACATTTGGCGAGAAATCGCCATAAGTTGCCAAACTTAATTACTATTTGTCGGCATTTTGATACGGTCCCTGTATCACCGTAATATCTTCTTAACAACTATTACAGAATTTTCAAATTAGATTTAATTAGTTTTTATGTATATATCAAAATTTTTCTCATAATTTTATTTATGTATATATCGTAATTTCGTGTACTGTATAGATTATAAAATTTTAATAAACATGGTCCCACTAAGTGAGCGATAAAGCTGAAAGTCTTCTTGGCGGCATAGCTGCTCACCCAGTGGTCTCTCGTCTGCTGTATCACCGTAACCGGTATTGTAAATGAATAAATGTAATTGATCACTATACTAGCTTCAACCGTTAATTCGACCCTCATATTGCTTTCCAGCAATTTCGAGAAGCAGAAAGTATTAGGAATATCTCGGCCGCCAGTTGAAAACTATATAAGGCAGGAGAGAGCATTTGCCCTTAGTTGTTTAATTGCTATTGTTGTGAGTTGTTAGTTCAGTGAACTGAGATACCTCCGGGTTATCTTTCTCTTTAGATGCGCTTTACTTTGCGTTGTGTTTAACGTTATTAGTAGTTCGAAGTGCAATTACTGATTGTACACTGTGAACACCTGCACTAGTATTTCTGTGGAAAAAATTCCAAATCTTTGAAGCGTTTCTTTTGATAAAATACATTTTATTAATCTGTTGTAGGACCTGTGTGCATTCCATCTACTACGAACCCTAACTCTCGCAACAAATATGTTAGGCTCAGTAACTATACTTCTAACTGTAAGGATGGCGAACGCATAATAGCGTGCGTAATCTAATGCAATATATTGGAATAATTAATTTGGGAAAATTCCTTTAAAGATGTTTCTGACGTAAAAAAAGTTCTTTTTAAGCAGCAATCTTGTAAAAGGGTGAAACAAATTAATGCAAATAACTTCGTTAATGTACATAATTCAGTTTGTTCGAATACTAATTACTAATAATTGATTCTGCTTAGGTTCCTAATTTCAATTGATTTGGTATCATCATTTTCTCAAGAAAGAAGGAAATTAACCTCGTTTCGAGTATTTCGCCGCTGAGATTACATACAGGATGAAGAAAAATTATCAGCATCACATTTAAAATTCACAATTTAAGTATAAGAAAAATTAGCATGTCTTTTGAATTTAAAAAAAAGTAGAGATTTAAAGGGAACCGCTTCAAGATCTCATTTTATGTACTACTTTAATTTTCGAAGTAACAAAGTTTATACACTCAGGAGTGTGGCAATTATCAAGCCTCACTTGTATTAATTCATGTATGTGCTGTATTCTGAGAATTATTTAGCAGCAGATACATAGTTCGATGCATAATTCCTTTTTACTGCAGACAGAAAACTTGCCTGGATTATCTCGGACTTTTATTCTCCTCAATGTTTCATATTTTCTGTTACAAATCTAGTGTCAAAATATTCTGTGAACTATTTCATACCAACAAAAGCGATATATTTTAGATAAACAAGATGTTTAGAGAATGGAATTCCTTACGTCACCAGTTCTCTAGTTGAATAAAGAAATGCTGAGCTTTTGAGTAATCCACAATTTTTAGATTCTCCTACCAAAGCAACGAAATCCCAATTTTTCGTGCCCCGTGTTTTGATGCGTAAACAAAGAAGTTTGGTGAAACAGAGTCATCTATCATCTATTCAATCTATTCCGTTCATCAAATATTCTAGTATAAGAAAGAACCATTGAGATTTTTCTTTTAAAAAGTATTCGCGTAGTCTCCCACTTTGCTCTGTAATAAATAATTATAATTTATTCATTGGCGGGATTAACAAGCTAAAAGTTCTTGAAATTTAGTATGTCCAAACTAAATTTCAAGAACTTTACAAACTAATTTGGGATTCTCCTATTTTCGTAAAATTAGGTACGTACAATAATCACAAAGAAACATGAGAAAAGAAAACACGAAATAAAGCTTTAGAGTTCAGGAAATGTCCTATAAGGTAAATTAAGTTCATTAGAATATTTAACATAATGTAATATTTTCTTCATTCACCGAAAAATATAACGCTGCTCAACAATTAAAATTGGCAAATTTGCTTTATTCAGAATTCATAAAAATAGCCATAGAAATTAAAACTTTTACTGAAGGCTCATTGCCAATTCAGAGAACATTTTTTCATAAGCGATATAAATCCTATGCTCGTCAAAGCTGTCTCATTCGCTTCTTAGCTCATTCATCAGAGAACATGTAAGACCACCTAACACAGGTAGTTGTTTAATCCAGGTTCAAAACTTGGCAAACGAGCTGGCTGCATGGGCGTTTTCGGGGCTTTTTCCGTGTGTAAAGAAAATTCAAGGCAATTTTCCACTAAACATTCTCCATGAAGGTATTCCTCGTCTTAAACAGAAAACCCTTGTGTGCTTTATTATAACTGATCAAACAAATTGCAGAGACATTGTGATTTTTTTGGTGCTGGAGACGTGAAAAATGAGCAATGCCCTTACCCGGACTCGAACCTCTCGAATACCCGCCGAGCGTGCTGACTATTACACCACGAAGGCGTGCTAAGAAGGCCGGAAAAATACTTTGCATACTCTCCCTTTTAAAGGTCGAATGGAGATTAAGGGAGCCAATTGCCAAATCCTGGTGGTGAATAATCATCATCCACCACTTTTTGTTTTAATTCGAGCGCCAGTGTATATTCACTAGGTTATTTAGAAGCAGGAGACATGAAAAATGAGCAATGCCCTCGCCGGGACTCTAACCTCGGACCACTCGAATACGCGCCGAACGTGCTGACCGCTACTCTACGAAGGCGCGTTAAGAAAGCGTGTGAAATACTTTATAAAATAAATGAACAAAATTTCTTCTCCGTGAATCAAAGATGTTTATTTTAAGCAATGCAATGAAAAACATTTAAAAAAATTTAATAAAATTAAGTGAAAACTTTCTTAAACATATGATAATGCATAAACATAGAGAAAGCACAGCATACTATATGAAATATTTATTAACCCTAATTAGTCCATTTTCTAATATTTTTATGCGGTTGTTATGTATTACTTATTTCAGTTGTGATTTAAGTTGTTTTAAAGGTAATGTTTAACTTA
>KL816857.1:0-10882 GCA_000611955.2 Stegodyphus mimosarum
TAAACTTGTAAAAATAAATATTACTTTTGTCAAAAAAAAGTTAAACGTAAAATAGTTTTTAAATATAAATATAAAAAAAAGTAAAAATATAAGTAAATAGTAATGTAATATAAGTAAATAGTATAGTAAAAATATAAAAAGGAATAAATTTGGGGAAAAAAAAAACTTTTGCAAAATAAAAAGGGAAAAGAAAATGTAAAAATAAATTGTGGAAACATTAATTTGCAACAGTAAAGTTTACATTTGCAAAAATAAAACGCATAAATTTAATTAAGTAAGAACAGGAAGAAAAAAAAGGGAGGGGGAGGTAGAATTAAAGAATAGCCAGAAGAAACTGGAAGAATCTAATTTCTGAACTTATTTTATACAAAATAATAGAATAACTAACTGAAATCATTCATACTGCACTGAACTTTTCTCTTATCAAATTCTCTCTGTCTAAATTTCTGGAAGATCTCAGTCTTTGGGTTTGTCAAAACTGGGTTCCTACATTTTGCGACTGTTGAAATAGTCTGATTTTTTTTTTTTTTTAAATCAAAAAAAATTAAACTGGGAAAATCTTATATTTACAGCAGCACAGAATAAAGTAATGGCTTAGAAAGTTGAGGTTTGCGCATGCGCTATCCTTCAGCCTACTGACAGTTTGGCGGTTCCCTCTGTACAAGGTCAAATGGACAAAGAGGGTGGACAAGGTGAAAGAACAAGTTTGGAGGGACAATATGATTGCCGTGTGGTTAAAGCGCCAGACCTCCCACCCCAGAGATAACGAGTTCGAATCCCGGCCGTGGAGTTATTTTTAAAATTCAAGGAAAATGATATTAAATTCATTAAAAATGGATTAAACTATAATGGAATCAATTAAAGCTAATTAAAAATAATGACGAATTAAATAATTAAAAATAATTAATCAAGTTTTAAATAATTAAAAATAATAAAATGGACATCATGCTAATCACGTGGTTCAAGAGCTCGTTGCCACAAACCTAAAAAAATAGTGTCGTTGCCACAAAAAGTAAAAAAACTTTGAAAAAATCGTTGCCGTAGAATAACAACGGAACTTTGAAAAAATCCGTCTACGTCACTTCCGGGGGGAATCCAATCTGTTAACGTCACTTCCGGCTGTCACGTGATCCAAGATGGCGGAGGCGGCACATCAAAGGCACGACCCCCGTTGCGTCATCTATTGTTCTCTTACGTCATCCATTGTTCTATTACGTCATGGCGGCATCCTTTGACCGCACGAGTACGGTGGCTTACTACTGGCGACTGGGAATTAGGGACCCCAGTCACCAAATCGTGGCTTTGGAGAATCATCATCCAACACCTTTTTAGGTCTGGCGCAACTTCTAGTGACATTAGGTATGTATTTGGAGGTAGGTGAGATGAAAAATGAGCAACGCCTTCGCAGGGAATCGAACCACGGACCTCTCGGTTACGCGTCTAGTGTGTTGACCACTACACCACGAAGGAATGCGAAGAAAGTGGGAGAAATACCTTATAAGCTCTGGTACAGTGTATGATGTAGTATATATCTTCTAGAAGATCTTCCAGGAAGTTCAAAAACGATGAAACACCAGTCTCTGATCATCTGAATGTGTTATTACGACAGTATTGATTCAAATGTTTCAGTTCAAACGGCATTTAGGGTTTTTCAATGCGCTGATCGATGTGCGCAGGAGGAAAGTGGGTGTCGACATTTGAAAAGTTACGAAATTTATTCACAACCGCAACCGGGAAAGCTGTATCGTTGTAAATCATCACAATCTCAAGCGTACACCTTCTAATAAGAATACCTGAAATTTCACTTCTATCGGTTGAACGGATGGGCCGCGAGTTTTTTTATGATCCCCCTGTGGATCTAGTTTTCTAATGAAAATATTTCAGCAATAACGCCGTTTAATTACGGCAGATGGTTATGTCTGAACAATTTCCGAAATAACTGCTCTTCGAGTAATTTAAAAATGCAAAGCCTTTTGATTAAAGAATGTGTGCGTGTTAAGAAAATTTTTATTATTTAACTTTTGATGAGCTGAGAGGTAAAATTTATCTTTCGCATTATCTATTCCATGGCATTCAGTTGTAGGTGGTATATTTCATACCTCCAACTAGAATCCAAACTTTTTAAAAGGTCATCACGCCATCATCCATCCTTGCCTTTTCATCTAAGTTCGAAGTTCTCCGTTTCCGCATTGCATAACAACCTGAAACTTTGAATCAAGGCTGTCGCAATAACAGATCTAGATGATAAGAAACAGGTGTTTCATCGTTTTTGAACTTGCTGGAAGATCTATTTTAGACGATATATGCTACATCATACACTGTAACAGAGTTTTAATTAAAATGGCACTCTGATTCCTCGTAAATATCTAAAATCCGCCAGAGAACTTGTAAGGATTTTAAGTTTTACTAACGTTTATTCTATTTAGAAACTTTCCTAGCCTCAGTTATTTTCCATTTCCAGCCAGAATAAGCGCGAAAGATAATTGGTTATGTAAATGAGGTTGCAAACTTTAGAAGTATTTAAGGCATGGCTTTTAAGCCAAGGAGTAGTGAAAGAGCGATTTCTCGCGGCTTTTATCACGCGTGTGATTTTCGTTGTCTGCCTTTGAAGGTTACAGCTGAAAACATCGTGGCAAAAAACATCGCAGATGAAAATGTCGCGGAGAAAACAAAGCAAGGCGAAAACGTCGTGGTACAAAACATCGTGGGAGAAAATAAAGCAAAGAGAAAACATTGCAGTTCTACAACGTCGTGGTACAATCGTCGTCGAAAATAAAGCAGTTAAAAAACTTCGCAGTTTAAAAACATCGTCGTCGAAAATATCGTGGTAAAAATAAAGTATCAAGATAAAGATTCAGGATTTTTTATTATCCAGTGCGTATGGATTCAGTTAGCACAGATATTGAATTTTTAACTCTTAAACACAGAGGTGAGGTCCGTATGATCGCGCCAATATTTCAGAACTGCAAAACTGCTTATAAGTTATATGGTTCTTCTTCTCCGTTTCAGTACTTTCAAGTTCACATAAAATATAACTATTCCTAAATTTTTATTAAACTCTATCCATTAGTTTTTTAAAATTGGGTCGCGATCATATAGACTTCACCTCTGCGTTTACGTTACTTTTTTCTCGTGTGAGGGACACGTGGCATTATTACTACTTGAGGGTGTCCGCCGATAACATCGCGGCAAAAACACCTCGGACGAAAACGTCGCGGAGAAAACAAAGCAAGGCGAAAACGTCGTGGTACAAAACATCGGAGAAAATAAAGCAAAGGGAAAACATGGCAGTTCTAAAACATCGTGGTACAAAATACCGTCTTCGAAAATAAAGCGGTTAAAAAACTTCGCAGTTTGAAAACATCGTTATCGAAAATATCGTGGCAAAAAAATAAAGTATCTACAAATCATCGCATGACGATAACATTACAGACATGCATTATTCAGGCTTTAATAACTGTAAAAGAATATTCGCATAATGATTTGTGAGCGCAAGATGAAAAGAAGGATGATTTTTACTTTCATATTTTTTATTAACTATGTAGGATTTATATTTATTTTAACTAACATTTATTTTAAGTGATCTTTGCTGTTTAGCCTTCATTTTCCCCTAGAAATGCCCGTGCCAGAGTATGTAAATTGTAGCAGCACGCGCAGTTTATTCAAATTTAGCTGAAGCTGGTTGAATTAAATAGTAGACGAACCAGAGTGTGAGAGTCTTGCTTTGAAGTTACGCTAGTGAGGTTGCTCGGTAGAATTTAAATCGGCGCGTGTCGGCCTGTGTGCCTAGCTTTGCAGAAGTGCTAGTTTTCAACTGTTAATCAGTAATCTTGCTGAATCTCAGCGGTAAGGAAAAACGCGGTTAGTTTAGGATCTCAGAGCCTCGTCGGTAGTGTTTTGATATTTGTTCATCTAGTCATTACTTTCAGTTTTAGGTTTTGTTTCCGTTAACCGCCGGGTCGGCGCAGTTTGTGAGCGTCAAGTAGACGCGTTTATCATTTTAAAGATAAAATAAAAAGGGCTTTAAACCCTTCTCACGTTTCTGTATAAATTCCCACATAGTAGCAGCCACTACCCCAGTCCGAGATCTTACAACTAATAAAGTTTTAAAAAACTGAAGAAGAAATTTGAACAAAACAAGCAATAATTTTCACTATAAAAGTATCAGATTAACAAAAGTGAAGAAAATAATATCATAATTAACTTAGTAATTTTTTATAGATAAAGTCATGCAACTATTTGTCTTCCTTTTTCTATTCTTCTTTAGGTTATACTTTTCATTAAAAAATTACCAGCAAAACTTTATAAAGAAATAATTTAGTAATGATTTTTGTTAGTTCACTATGTCAATTTAAAATTCTATTAAATGCTATAAGTTGCATTGATTTTCTATGCTTAACCCTTTGCGCTTGAACGGTGCCTCTCAGGCACCACTGCGTGTGATGCGATAACTCGAGCGGTGCCTCTCAGGCACCACTGCATGTGATGCGATAACTCGAGCGGTGCCTCTCAGGCACCACTGCGTGTGATGCGATAACTCGAGCGGTGCGTCTCAGGCACCACAGCATTTGGTGCGATAACTCGAGCTGTGCCTCTCAGGCACCACTGCGTGTGATGCGATAACTCGAGCGGTGCCCCTCAGGCACCACTGCATGTGATGCGATAACTCGAGCTGTGCCTATCAGGCACCACTCCGTGTGATGCGATAACTCGAGCGGTGCCTCTCAGGCACCACTGCATGTGATGCGATAACTCGAGCGGTGCCTCTCAGGCACCACTGCATGTGATGCGATAACTCGAGCGGTGCCTGAGAGGCACCATTCGAATCGATGTGTTTATTTGTGTTTGACCTAAGGAATATCGCTTGAAAGGTCTACTTGGCCTTTTATAGATCATATTACGCGGTGTCTAAATAGCTATAAGGGTGTGTTATCTGAAATAAAGGACGTCTTAGCACCGCTTATGCGATAAAATATCTTATCTCAAAACTACTAGTAATCAACTGAGAGGAGACTTTCGACAAAAACAGCCTAGCACAGCTTCTACTTCACACAGCACTTCTGAAGTGATCCGACTAAATGGGAAGCTGCATGTTATTTTGATGGGACAAAAAAAAAGATTGCAAGGTTTGTTCCCAAAGAACTTCCTGCCAAAGGCGACAAACTGTGTACTACTGCGACACATGTCCCGACAAGCCAAGAATGCACATTGGTGATTGTTTTATAAAATATCATAAGAAGCAAAATTATAGAACGTAATTTTTAATAAATGTCTTTCATTAAGTTAAAAATATGTATAATGTTCAAATATACGACTTTAAAGTGTTTTATTGTGTCTAAAATTTTTTTAAGTTAACAATAACGAACTCATGAAATAGCGGGAGCGGCTGATTACTCTCGAGTTGCTGGTTCACCCGACGAAAAAGCGCCTCGAGCGCAAAGGGTTAAGTTTCCATTTTGCATTTTCAACAAATATTTATTAGTTAATAAAAAAAAACAGGAAAATAAAAATTATCCTGCTTTCCATCTTGCGCTCACAAATCGGTATGCGAGTATCCTTTTACAATTATTAAAGCATGTCTCAAAAACGCATGTCTGTGATGTCATCCACATGCGATGATTTGTAGGTACCTTATTTTTTACCACGATATTTTCGATGACGATGTTTTCAAACTGCGGAGTTTTTGAACCGCTTTATTTTCGACAACGATATTTTGTACCGCGATGCTAGAACTGCGACATTTTCTCTGCTTTATTTTCTCTGACGTTGTTTTGCTCCACGACGTTTTTGCCTTGCGTTGTTTTCTCTGCGACGGTTTCATCCGTGATGATTTTGCCGTGATGTTTTCGGCGGACATCTCTTTAAAGCCAGAATTTAGTTCTCGCTGATATTTTACGACGTATTGTATTTTGCACTCTGCTCACTACATGGACCAATCTTCGCGTTACTAGTCTCTGTAAGACATCTTTCATTAATTAAAATCTTCTTTAAACTGTATTTGTCATTGTCTGATCGATATTCGCTTCGCATTTGTATTGGGTTTTGTTGATGGTTTGTTACTGAAAATCCTGCTTCAAATACGTGCGATGTCACAAAAGAGAATCAAAACTGTTATTAGAGCCGCTTTAGGGTGGTCGAAATTTCCAAAAACGTGACTTCTGGATACTCTTTATATCGCATTAGATACTAGCAGTTTCGATCACGAAATTTAAAATTTCAGAGTTTAATAAATACAAGTTCTTTTTAATAAGAACTTAGTAATCGATACTTTGTGTAACGATGTAGCATATAATGTCTATTACAACCTTCAACAAGGCTCTTCACACTGCAGCAAAGTTTAGAACTGCGGAAGAAAATGTAGCTTGTGAAATATCAAGAAGTTGATTTTGTTCTGTAGTTGTGAATGTTGAGCACTTAAGGGTTTTTTGATGAAATCGGAGTCTGCTAAATCTCTGCTAAAAGTGCTTGTCAAAGTGAACAATAAGCTGTGATTAATGGTCAAGAACAAGAGTTCATGCGTTACCTCATTCATGTTGATGTTCTTTGAAACATTTGCATAGCAAAGAAGAGTAGTCATTTAAAGTTTTCTTGGTCGTCTTCTCTTTTTTTTTTTTTTTTTAATTTTATCTAAGGGGTGCAAGAACCTTAACTTTCATGACATTGAAAGTGTTCAATCAATGAAATGAACTTTTCAAATACAGCATTTCATATTTGCTTATCTTTTATCACAAAGACTTCCAAGCTCGAAAACGAAATTCGTTTGACTGCATTATAGTTTAAAAGTTACTGCATCAGCAGTGTTTATTAAATAGTCTGCTCTGATAAAGAGATGCATTGGAAGTCTCTGAGATATTGTAAAAGATGCTGAATACTCGAAATGTTAGGGGGAACGATAAAACACCTCTAACTTATTAATCAAGATCCCATCTCCCTAATTCATTAACCACGATTCATTTTTCGATCTTTTTTATCTTACACAATAGGGCTTCCCTGTTCCGCCGAGCTGAATGGCACTACAGGTCCTTCCCCCCGCAGAACCGAGGCCGAGGTTCAACCTCTTTCCCGGAACCTTGAGGGGTCGGCGCAACGCACCCAATCTGGGGCGTCACTGGCCGTCAATTTGCTACCCACCAGTCGCTCGGGCGAGCCCGTCGCAGGGGGACATTACCCAGAAAACCCGAGGAATTACCCCCGGACTACCAGTACCACCCTGCTCTAAGACATGCCGAACCCCGGGCCGGCCAATAAATGACCTTTCCGGAGTTCCCAGAACCACTAGGTTCATAATTTGTATACCCCCGTGGCCGAGAGTGCCTAGGTACAGATCCTAGCCAGTAGCTTCGCAGAGTTCTCTACGTCGACCCCCGGGGGGACCATCTTTTTTTATCTGTAAAAACTGAATAATAGTTGTGTCTTTAAAACATGGTGAACAATATATGACGTAAGATAATGGAAAAAAATATATATAACTTGCCGCCTTTTTCAGAAAACAAAATAGAGATATAAACATTATGCATAATTATTAGGAAAGGTCAGAAGCATAAAATAATAAGAGAAAAATCTCAGATTCTAAAATATGAATATGCTGCAATTTTTATTATTGAAACACGCAATTCACGTACAAAACTGTTGATGTTTGAGAACGAAACATTTACTCTTTGTAGTCTAAAACAGACTTTTTTTTTTAAGTTTTACTTTTTTAATAATTAAATCGAATAATTGAAGTAAATTGTCAAAAGTGTTGTAAAGTATTATTTTTATAAATTTATCAAGGTCGCCTCAAGCTTTTATTATTCTTGATTAAAAGTTCTAAATGATTTTTGCAAAGATAAAAGTTTTTAATCTGTTGTCCTCATTAAATTATATGATGAATTATTTTCTTCTTTCCATTTAGTTCATTAATGATTTTATAAATTCATTATTGATTTTATAAATTATATATTAATCATTTAATGATTTTATAAATTTATCAAGGTCATTAATGATTTTATAAATTTATCAAAGGCACCTCAAGCTTTTATTATTCTTGATTAAAAATCCTAAATGATTTTTGCAAAGATAATTATTTAATCTGTTATCCTCATTAAATTATATGATAAATTATTTTCTCCTTTTAGGTCATTAATGATTTTCTAAATTCATTAATGATTTTATAAATTTCATTAATGATTTTATAAATTTATCAAGGTCGCCTCAAGCTTTTATTATTCTTGATTAAAAATTCTAAATGATTTTTGCAAAGATAATTATTTAATCTGTTATCTTCATTAAATTATATGATAAATTATTTTCTCCTTTTAGTTCATTAAATGATCTTATAAATTTTAAATAAAAACTTATTTAATAAAAACTTTTTATTTAAACATTAGTTTTATATTTGTGTTTCCATTTATAAAGTTTCTCAAAATAAATAACTTCTTCATTTAAAACTTAAGCTGTTTTAAAAGACGAAGTTTTTGGGATTATTGTGGGTGGAAAGGTTTTGTAACTATAAAAGCTCATTATATATGGACCTTTTTACGGTTGCCGTAGGTAGAGCAAAAATTTTAATTAATGAAATATTAATTTTGCTTTCACAAGTTCGTATGAAAGACTCATATCTTTAAAGGAAAAGTCATGGATAACTCAAAAGCGAATTTACTGGCATAAATCACATTTTAGGACAGAATTTTTGCTTAAAATCGTACATTTTTTTTTGTCCAGATTTAGGAGGGAACCCAAAGCAAATGTTACCAGTTTTATATGATTTCTTTCCTTTTTATGCAAAATAGCATTCGCTATTGAATTTGAAATGACATGACACCCGTGCAAATAATTAGCTTTATATATTTGTACCCCAAAATATAAAGCTTCCTGTATTTAATTCTTAAAGTATTGTAAGAGTAATCTTTACTTGCACTGTGAAGCGATCGCTAAGTTTAACTGTATGTTACCTGACAAGGCATGCGAAGGGTGAAAAGGTCCTTTTTTTCAACTCAAGAGAATATTTACAGTCGGCACTCCTGCGGCTTATAAAATTAAGCCAGTATTTTTGGCTGTAACTCAAAATAGACATTGTTGTGTGCGTAATGGACTGAATGCAAAAATCGATAAAAAGTTAAATAAAATTTATTCTTATCCTAAGAAATAAAACAAAATTTCCTCGGAGATGTTCGTAAAATATCGCAATATCTCACAGTAGTTATATTTTAAACTACTAAAATATAAATAGAACTCAATTCAAAATACAGAGAAAGCTGATTCGATCTCACCGCGAATTCGCTAGAATCAGTAACAACACCAAGTAAACAACAACAGTTTGCAGAGACATTAGGTTATTTCGAAGCATCAGACGAAAAATGAGCAACGCCTTCGCCGGGAATCGAACCATTGACCTCTCGGTTACGCGAAGGCGGGAGAAATACCTTATATACTCCCCCTTTTAAAGGGCAATTGGGGTTTGGGGGACCCAATTGACAAATCGCGGTGGTGGAGAATCATCATCCATCACCCTTTTTAGTTCGGGCGCCAGTGTAGAGACATTAGGTTATTTCGAAGCATCAGACATGAAAAATGAGCAACGACTTCGCCGGGAATCGAACCACGGACCTCTCGGTTACGCGTCAAGCATGCAGACCACTACACCACGAAGAAATACCTTATAAGTTCACTTAAAACAACTGAACAAAGAGAACAACTTAAACAACTGAGATGTTTCTGCCCGGCTTTTATAAGCTTTTAATCATGCACGAGAACATTATGGTAAAATCTATTTTATCGATTTTTCTGGATAGCAAAATAGTACAATTACGAGATATCTATTTACTAAAATGTTAAATGCACGTGCCTCTGTGTTATTACTTTTTCGGCATAGCTTTCTCTTAAAACTCGTCGCACGCAACATTGCATGGGGAAATGAAACAATTTAATTACAATTGTACTATAAATAGCTAAATAAATACAAAATCTGTAACACTATATAAAATTAAAACAAAGCCTAAATAATGAGCCGAAGCTGAGCAGAAATGATTAAGGCGAGTTGGCTGTTAGCCTTAGCACTGACGGGCACAAACCGGCAATTAATATCCACGGGCCTAAAATAGCAAGCTTTAAATATCAGTTACCCATAACCGTTCTGTCTGAAATAACTCAAACACAAGCTTATATAGTATCTGTCTACCCTTTGCGAAACAGAAACAAAATTCTGGGAAAAAACTGTGCGTTGAGAGCAAGAACAATAGGAAAGGTCGTTGCTTTAAAATAAACTGTTAAGAGAATTAAACTGTTAAGGTAATTAAATAAATCCCAGGAGTATAGTGGCTATTTCACAAGCTATAATTTTTATTTATTGGGACATACAAAAGTGTGGATTATATTTTCTTCAAAAAAATGTCAATATATAATTTCTTCAACTTTAGTATTAAAACTGCTTTCATCAAATCAACTTAGTTTGATAAAATCGTCTAGTTTTGGAATCATCTAGTTTTAGAAACACCAAGTTTAAGATAAAAATCATCTGGTCTGAAAAGCTTTAGAGACGGATATACACTCACGTTTGTGAAAATTGCAACACCATGAAGGACTTACGCGAGTGAGCTGAAATTTTCAGGAAATGCAAAGTAGCGCATGATATGCAAATGATTAGAATTGCAAATCCGTAGCGCATGCGTATGCTGAGCAGCGCCCTCTGAACGGCTGATGGATCCGAATAAATAGACGGCTGTAGCGAGGCGTGTATGGTTATCGGTGGTTATCTGCTAGTGGTAAACGTTAACTCAATCTGTACTTATGCCTCGTCGACGAAAAAGAGCGAGATCTGAACACCTTACAGAGTTTGAATGACGGAGAATCATCGGCCTTCGTGAAGCTGGATTGTCGTATCGTGCAGTAGCCTCTCGTGTGC
>KL816859.1:0-16700 GCA_000611955.2 Stegodyphus mimosarum
ATAAATATATATGAATACACTTATCTGTGACATATAAGCATGAAGAGGGCCTTGAAATGACTTGGCGAGACCTTGTATTTCTGGAAAAACCACATCCTCCTAAAGAGGGAAGACTGAAGACAACTTTTGCTTCACAATCATGAGCTCCGCCCGAAAGTTAAGAAAAATCCCTTCAACGTCCCCACGTAACGCCTCAGCAACCTCAGCTATCACAGGAAAACAGGAGACGAACTTGCCTCAATACGCCGGACTGACGTCGCAATGATCTCATTCTGGATGGCGGGAATCATAATTCGGTTCTAAGTCGAAGCTCAAAAAATGGAACGTCTTGGCAGCTCACTCCTCAGCAGATCCAACATTTCCTAATTAGCTAAACACACTGCCGGGGAGCATAATTGCCGCTTCCCGCCGTAAAGACACCTATCATTCCACAACACTTGAAATATGCACTCGATTCTTCTGGATGGCGAGGGTCATGATTCGGTTCCCAGTCGAAGCTCAAATGGAACGGACTTGACAGTTCACTCCTCAACAGATCTGTGCAAGAACGACTACTTCATAAAGACGTCACGCAAAATGAAAGTCCCACTTCTCACTTTAGAGGCAGACCCAAAAACAAGAGATTAAGCTTTTAAGAGATAGCGATTTTATAAAATTTGTTATTTTATTTCCATCGTTATTAATGAAAACTTACTGTTTACATAATTAAATTCATAAAGAAACCAAATACACAGAAAACTCGTGGAAGAACCGCTGAGAATTCACGATATTACCGCTGTGAACTTCACTCTGAATAAACACCAAATCGATAAAGCTTTTTATATAAGGGTAAGTTTCGAGAAGCTTGGAGCGAATCTTGACAGATCGAAAATGAGTGAGAAGGTTCTCGAATGTGCAGCTCCAAATTATAGTCAGCTGAGAGACACGAAACTGAGCTTCGCAAAATTTTGCCTTCAAACAATTTGAATTTAGTTCTAGTTTTTGTTTCTTATTCTTCGATTGCAAGCGGTTTTTATTTATTTTATTTTCCTGGAGCGGTAAGCAGCCCTTGGAAGTGTACGAGAAGCCCTTATGGTTCTACGGAGCATAGACTGGGAACCGTTGCTCTAAGTCTCAGGTGCGAAGCACATGTAAACAGGCACCAAGGCAAAAGAGCCACCATCCTGTGTTGAACTCGTGAGGAGAGGGGACATAGCTTTCCTACCATAACGTATTTGTATGTGAACAGAGTGACCTTTCTTCCATCTGCCAACCAGATTTGAAGAACTACTCCTTCTATTAAGGGCGTTGATTTGAATCCCTGTCTAGTCTGAAGTATCCCACGTCTTCCTCTCCATCCTCCCTCTCGTATCTCAGTATACAACTTGCAAATGGTTCTCAAAAGGAAAACTTAGGGAAACGTTATTCACAGAAATGTTTCAGCTACAGAAATAAATGACCATTAGATGTAGAAAACGGCATATAGTTGAATATATAAGTTGCACATGGCATAAATGAAATAGTTTATTATTAGCATGAATAAGAATTAATTGGGCTAGTTATAGAGTATTGACGTAAAAGTCGTATAAGTGAGAAAAGTATGGTACTTCACTGTATTATAGATTTTGTACTATGATTGAAACTACGACTCTAATCTGCAAAATTTCAAATGTAAATTGTGATTATCAAGAAAATGAAGACCTGTGTTTGGCCAGACTTATCAAAATATTCTTGGCATATGTCGCCAGCTTTTTAAAAAAAACTGCATAGCTAAATATCTCCTGAGAGATTAGTTATAACAAGAGGTTCCCCTATCAAATAACGGGTTTAGTATGAAATTTATATTTTCATATGTGTCCCTTATGAAAAAGTTCCAGTTATTAAGTTGCTCCTTATCCCATCAAAGGTCTTTCAGAAAAAGAAATCCGTAACATGAATGGCTGGCCTTGGGGGAGAAATGACATCATATGACTTAAATCTCTTTTACTCGAAGAAAGGAATATCAAGTATCATCATTTTAAAGTTGACATAAAAAATAAAATCTGAATTATTAGCATTTCAACAAACAGGAATTTGAAACCAATGCTTTTAAAATATTTTTTGAAAATATATTAAAAAGTACCTTTTAGAAACTGGCTTTCGAAAATTTAACTTGCCTAACTGTCTATAACAATATTTAATATGTATAATGCCAAAAAATTTTAATCAATGATAATAACGAGTAATTTTGACCGTAAAACGATAAGGATTTTCTGACTAATTTATTTACTTATCCTTGACTAATTCTGCTAATTTAAACTTTGTTTCTTTTAAACACTTTTTCCAGCAAGACTCTATAAAATTTAAGCTTCGTAGATTTCTCACTGAAAGGTATTATAAGCTTTATTTCTTTTTCCTTAAAGTAGGAACAAAGTCTATAATTAGTCATCTAAAAGATACGTACACTTTATTGAAAGCACTCCATATAAGTTTATACACATTGTTAATAAGAAATAAGCTTATTCGAGAAAATGAAATCAATTCATCATTCGTGTGAAAAGAGATACATCTCAGTATTAACTTTTCAAGAGAGTTCTAAGTGACTAAATAGGGGTAGAAAGGAAATCAATCACTGCAAAAATACTGCCGTTTAGGGTTTGAATTCTCAGAATCACTTGTGAGTGTTATGAATAAGAACAACGAAGTAAAAGAATAAACTGTTTCAAATATATAAAGTGATTGCAGACAATATAAATTATATAATACTATATCGTAATATAATATTAAATATCATTAGTATTATTCACACTTCATATGTGTAAAATTAAAGCCAAACAAGGCTTGAGAAATTCACCCATTAACTTAAATTCAAAATTTTATTTATCTCTTGCGTCTACATTCATAAAAAGTTTTAGAAATAGTTTTAAAAGGCACGCTGAATGTACTAATACACTTTTGTAAATGAAATTTACTTACTCCGTAACATCTAGTCAGACCAATCACACCATGTTTCGATGCACAGTAGGCCGGCAGTTTCGAAAAAGGCAGAAAACCTGTTTATTAAAATATAACGTTCTAGAACTAATACAGAATACCAAAAACATTAACAATCATACGTTATACATTGCCTTTGGTTTGAAATTAAACTGATCACATAAATTAAGTTTTTTTTATCTAAAGGAAGTTAATGCAAGTCACTTAAATTTTTTTTACTTAATACATATATTTTATAAAGACGTTACAAAATACCTAAAATGGAAGCTGTGTTGATAACTACGCCACCATTTCCACCATTGCTTTTTCCCATATATTTAATAGCCATCTGGCATCCTATGATTGGGCCCATCTAAAAACAATATAAGGAAAGCATTAAAATAAATCTATTATATTTTCTAAAATGGGTACCTTTGCAACATTTGAACTAGAACAATTAATTTAAAGCCCATGTTAATTAATTTACAAACTTAAAAGTTTTTTAAAATAGATTGAATAACTTAAGATTCTGTTTTTTAACTATTTGACAGAGAGGTATTTATAAAGTCAACAGATACCAAATCGCGTTCTGCAACAGATGCTGAAATCTTAATATATAAAAAACGAAATTACGCAAGAAATTATTGAAAACAAGTTTCTAGGGTTCTAGGATTATTATCATGCTATTTCAAAGAAACTTCGAAAAACTTTAAAGCAGTTGTCCCATTGATGATCCTAGTTTAGAGATGCGTACCCTTATGGAAGAAGTCAGCTGCATAAAAAGTACTGCTACAGTTTTCCTCCTATCATTGTTGCATCGAAATACAGGTTCTTTAGGACATTTTCGCTACAGGTCTCCAGTAAAGGGCACTCAACTTCCATCTCACGAGCTTAGCGACAGGAAGATGTGCTGACAAGATGTTTCCAAATGAAACGAGATATTTCGCTTTGCAACCGAAAGTAAGAAACAAAAAAATGCTCATCGACGAAAGTCCTTCTGCAGTCAAAAATGTAATTCCACCTTAATTTGCTTCGGCACATATGTTAATAAGAATATCCTCAATATATGTTACGCATATTCCACACATAGTTCTAAAGAAAGCAAATGCCTCCATTGCATACCTCTACTATGATCTTTTAAACATCATACCCCACGTCATACACGTGTAAATCGAGCGATCTTAACGCTATCAAACGAAATGTTTTCTTACATTACTTACTTGACATTATCTAGAGATCAATGTAAAAAATCCTGTTCAAAAATATATTTATGCATATATTATAAGTATTAAAATTGTAAATTTAGAAACGAATTAGACACACATGATTTCAAACCGTGTCATATAACACAAATCATACAGTGTCTTGTTAAGACCTTCGATCTGTTTTGGAAACTATATCTTGAAAGTGCTTGAAAAACATGTGACAAATGTCACTTAGTAAGAATATGATTTGTCGCCAGTTGATGTAGTCATACTTACTGAGTCAGCGCAGTCACCAGCGCAAAGCATAATATTTATTTTTAATTTATATTATACATTTATTTCTTTATTATTTTAACTTACATTATACATTTATGAATTCATTTTCACATGCCTATTTTTAAAAACAAACTGATCATTTGAACCTGTTGCCAGACTGAAATATGATATGAACAAACTTCTTTTAAAAGTAAGCTACGAGAGATAATTTGTAAAAACTGAACTTTTTCGGAGAAGAGAGATAGATACTACTTTCTACGAAGAGGAAAGAATGTATTTTCTATTCTTATTTATGTTTACATGGGGGAAAAACTATGAAAATATGCATTCACAAATTACTAGCAACGAATGTATTAATAGAATTTTCAGTGTGTACTATATTGTCTACAGTTGACAAAAGCGGCAGCTTTTGTTTTCCAAGTTACAGTTCCTTGCTTTCCATGGAAACGCATAGTTATAATTTGTTCATTTATTTAAGGATTATGGCAAAACATGCAAAAGCTAAGCCTGTCTAAAAGCCCCCTCCGTAGTTCTTAAGGGAGACTGACTCGTATTTCGTTCGGCGACTTCCAAAGCTAGTCGAATGATTAAAACTTATCAGTCTTATCTATTCGACACAGGCACGAAGCATGTAACAAAACTGTTGGTAGACAGTTGACATAGAAAACGTTTTATGAATTCTGTGAAGTCTTTAGACTATTCGAACAAAAGACATGATCACGCGAATTAAACTGCAATGCTCCAAAGACTTTTTTAAATAAACAGAACACACAGAATGGTGTTAAATTAATTTAACATAAAGAGACTGATGAGTATATGACTGATGAGACTGATGAGTAAGGAAATATGGTGTTTCCAAAGCATTTCATCTGCATATGTAAAATTACTTTATTTTTAATGAAAAGAAGTAAAATTATACTTCGAGAGAGTTAAAAATTACGTTTTTCGCTTATTATGATGAAATCGTGAGCACTCATATTTGTCTCATCTTCAGTGGGATAAAGAACATCATACATAAACTACCAACATGGTTTTCCATTTGAATAAATCTGAAAATATAAATGAAAGGAATTTCACATAATTACCTCACTACTTTTATACTCACATATATATATATATATATATATAACTGCAGAATTTATTTATATATATAGCGAAATACCACTGACTCATCACAAGATCTCCGAAACTATACATCCAAATGACTTGAAATTTTGCATAGTTACTCATTCCGATGTAGACGCGCACTAAGAACGGATTTTACGTAAATCCTCTTACGTGATTTTACGTAATTACGTAATTTTACGTAACTCTTTAAGCGTTTGCAATTTCCGGTTAGCTTTTGTTTTGCGATGATTATCAAGAAAGCACAACGGCAGAGTTTAAAATTAGCTGGCATAGATTTACAATACGACTGTTTCCCTCATGGTCAATTTTATGTGGCGTGTTCAAGAGTAAGCGCACCTGAGGATCTCATCGTTCTTCAACCAGAAAAACGTATGAAGAATGTTGCCTACAGAGAAGTTTTATAAATTTAAGTATATTATTTTACAGTTTTATATATATTTAACTGTTATCATATGTTTCATGAAAATAAATGTTATTATTAAGAGAAATAAATTATTGTGATGAAAAATAAAAATGTTGTTGCTATTTATAAAAATTGTCATACATAAAAAATCAAAGACAAATAATTTTAATTAATTAAAAATTTGATTTAATAAATTAAAAAATAAACAAATATTTAAAAAGTTCTCAAAGTATGTCATTAGTTTTATGTTGACAAATTTTCGGCGTGTAGGCCTACTGATGATCGCGCCACGTTAATACTAACTGGCACTATATTTCCCGACTTTAAATTAAAAAAAATTATATTAATTATCAATTCGAAATTAGACATTTCGTCCATATAAGAAGCCTAGGTTCACATTCAAATAGATTGTGTGCCCAGTATATGCATACACGAACACATATATCCATACATACGTACATTTCTGAATACGGTCTCAACAAAAGAAGAGTTCTCTTTTCCTAGTGAATTTTAAAATGAGGTTATGACAAAAACATTGATTACAAATCTTCTTCCAGATACTTTGTAAGGTTTATCCTAATTTTATTAACAGTTATTTTAAGTTATGCACCTTTTCTATCTACTCTAATTTCAGCTTACAATTTCAAACCAGAATGTAATTTCAGAAACGCAGTGAATGCAAATGAGTAAGGGTACTATTTAAGTCGATGTTTCGCCGACTTCGAGAGAGAAAGTCTGATTTTCCTGACTAGCGCGCGTTTGCCTTTTGGCCACGTTCTCTCTTAGCTACCACGCTCGGCCATACTTTAGGTCCTTGCTTGGCTTCGCCGATTTAATTAATATTTAGGGACCAACTACTTAGAAACCTGATATCTTCGGCTATATCTTTCAGATAGCTTTAATTAAGTTTAGTTTAGTTTAAATGCATAATTATTTAAGTTCAAGTCCAAGTGGAGGCTTTGTGTATATTCCGAGTTAGGAGTTGATTGTAATTATTCTGAGGAATAAAGGGTAGTTAACCTTTCTTAAGTCTTACGTGTTTGTTCTCACACTTAAGCGATTATTCGCTTGTCAGTGTTTGTCGGGTTCTAAGACTGAACATTTGAATTAAATAAGTAAAACCCCACAACAAGAAGGCTATGTAAGATACTCTGCTCGCTTCTTCACATACTTCAAGAAAGTTTCAGAAACCTCTAGATCAAATAGAAATCAGTTCCGATTTCTTGAGTCCATCCAGATCAACCGAAAAAAAAAAGCCGACCGAATGAACTGGCTACTTTAGATTAAGATGTTTTTAAATGCGAAGTACTGACTTGCATCTAAGACAGATTACAAGAAGAAACCGAAGGCAAGATGTTGTAAGAACTTCATAGTGTAATTTATGCGATATTTCAAAGCTTGTTAATATCTGGTTTGGTAATTTTGTGCCATTTTATTTCCATCAACCTAGCTTACACCACATTTAGTCTCCCTCGCAATCCGTATTTTCTATTCCCAGTATTAAATGCAAGATGCAGTTTAATAGACTTG
This sequence comes from Stegodyphus mimosarum, assembly GCA_000611955.2. Lineage (NCBI taxonomy): Eukaryota > Metazoa > Arthropoda > Arachnida > Araneae > Eresidae > Stegodyphus > Stegodyphus mimosarum. Next base: position 7,474 of record KL816859.1, read on the forward strand.
AATTTAAACCGCAAACTAAAAACAATAGAGGAAATTGTAGAGACATTAGGTTATTTAGAAACAGGAGAGATGAAAAAGGAGCAATGCCCTCGCCGGGATTCGAACCACGGACTTCTCGAATACGCGCCGAGCGTGCTGACCACTACTACACCACGAAGGCGGGAGATATACCTTACAAAATGACGACTTCGATCAAAAATATCAGTTTTGAGATAAATAATCATTCAAAACAGAATTTTTGATTACTTTTGTCCTGTAATTTTTTTAAATGAAAAAATATACCAATTTCTAATTCTTATTTATAATTTGTTTCTCCAGTGTTCGGTTAATTTAAATAAAATGATTAAACATGAGCAGCTCAAAGCCAAAATACCGTTTAACTTACCAAATTTACATCAATAGTAGTTTTAGGATCCTGTTCGAAAATGACGCCAGCATTGTTCACTAACAGGTCCACTTTTTTGAAGGTCTTCACTGTTAGTTCAAAAGTGCCTGAAACCAGAAAATTGATAATTTAATGTAAAAGGTGTGACGTTATCTGCAAAACCCTCTTTTGATTATTCTGTTCATCTCAAAACACTTATAAATGTAAGCTGATTCAAAATGCATTAAAAGTTATTAAATAAATATCAATACATAAATACTATAAATACTAGATATTTAAAAAATTAATGGGACAAACTTTTTAACATACAGATTGAAATCACACTTTTCATCATAGAATGCACTTTAAGCCGCTAGGCCTTGGACAGCGCTTTCTCTTTCCCCATACACGCCACTTTTACAATATCTAATTAGATAATGAAGATATCTTCCTTCAGCTCATTCGTATATCATTTTAAGTCACTAATGACGACACATGAACCATGAACTTAACGATGCAGAGGCGAGTAGTGTGCGAAGCACGTCATGTGCATCTCAGTGAAAATGAGATCACTAAAGACACATAATGTAATAAGACTGGAGTTGAGGTCATTTTGACTGAGGAGAAGGGTAAAGAAATGAGACCAATAATTCTTAAAACCAAAAGCTGCTTAGATTGTTTAACTGAAATCTAGAACTACAATCGAATATAAAATCCGTTATTTGAGAAACAAAGCCAAGCCACAAATGGCAAGCCTATTTAAACACACGAAATCTGAATAAAAAACTAAATGTATGTACTAAAAGAATAATGACGATGCTTACAAAAACAACCGCTTTTATACGCTCACCTGAAATCTCCCCACGTCTTCACACTGCGAAAAATAGAGTATGCTGGGAAACGGAAAGTACTTCCCTGAGCCTAACCACTTTATAGCTTGGTTCTGCATCCGTATACAATTTACAGGAATCCGAATCTTATACTAATCTCAAAGTATTTGAATTTAAGCTGTACGCAGATAATTACTAAAAACTCAGTCTTTTTAGAGCCGAGACTCTAAATAAATTCAGAATACTTTATTGCTCTATTTATTTGCTATACTATATACTCATGGTTTTATATAAACGGTTATCCTGTAAAGAGAGGTTATTTCGACGCTGGAGACGCGAAAAATGAACAATGCCCTCCCCGGGACTCGGACCTCGGACTTCTAGAATACGCGCTGCGTGTGCTGACACAAAGGCATGCTAAGAAGGCGGGAGAAATACCTTATATACTCCCCCTTTTAAAGGGCAACTGGGAATTAGGATACCCAATCATTCAACCAGGATTTGGGATTAGATCCTGGTTGTGAAGAATCATCATCCACCACCTTTTTTCAGTTTGAGCGCCAAAGTAGATACATTAGGTACTTTTTGAAAGCAGGAGACCTGAAGAAATGAGCAATGCTCTCGCCGGGACTCGAACCTCGGATCTCCCGAATACGTACCGAGTGTTCTGACCATTGCACCAGGAAGGCATACTAGGAAAGCGGGAGAAATACCTTATAACCCTAACGATGCAAAACCGGATTTAATATGAAATATGATACACTTATTCAAATACAAAAAAAAAATAAAATAAATCCAGTTATTGAGAGTTGTAATACAGATTTTTATTCGGAAAAAAATTCTTATGGGCCAGCCAGCAGTTTTAAAAATGCAAGCTCCTCAATAGCGGACAATATAACTTTAGTCAATTACAAACTTTTATTATCGGTAACGAATAAGCATCGTTATATGCTTTCAGTACTTTTTCGAATATTAAAAAAGTGTAATATTTTCGGTCTTGAATCTTCAGTTCTAAATGATATTCCATATTTCTTTACATGGATTTAGCTAATGACATATTTTATGATATCCATGAAGACGCTGAAAAGTAGGAGTTACTAATGCGTATCCTAAATGATTAATAAGTACCTAGTTTTCAATTTGTCGCACTATTATTGTAGCCTAAATGTATAAGAAGTAAATATTCATATGAAATGTCTTATAACTTTATACGAACTTCTGAGAAGAATTTTTTTAAGAATGCTATAAAATCATTTGCTTCTCTGGAAAAGGTATTTTTCAGTCTATAAATGCATTCTGATACAAATTAAGTACTCAATAACAAAAGATTTCGACTTCGTCATCCATCGCAAATGTCCACTTTTTTCAGCCATTGGAACTTTCAGCAAAGCATCTGTCACGATTTGCAACAAAAATACCAGCAAAAGATTTATTCTACAATATAACGTATGCTTGCACCTTAACAAATCATGAAAAGTATTATTGAAAACGAGGGCATGGCGATGATAATTAGTTTAACATATTATAAGAAAGAATTAGTAGGTATTTACGAACAAATAAAAATTTGACAAGGCCTTATATTTGTAAAGTAAGAGCAAGAGAAGATTATATCAAGTTTTATTTTTCCACCTGTATATCTTGCATATTTCCTACCTCACTCTATAATTGTTTTACTTTACACCAGTGGTTTTCAACCTTTTTTACCTTGTGCATCCCTTTCATCATTGCTAGACGATCATCCCCCTTTCCTTTTTAAAACTTGAATAATACATTTATTTTAGATTATTTTATGTATTTTATTAATTAAAAATTAAAAGTATATAAAATGTTGACAAATAGCATAACTTGATTAAAAGTAGCTTCTTAGTCCAAAGGGACAATTTGTCCTGATGGACTATTAATTTCGTTTGGGCGTTTTGCGTTGGTTCACTATAAATGCCGGTTCACTTTTCAAATTGTTGCCACCAAATTTAGAGAACTGTATTATATTTAAAGAAACTGAATAATGAAGAATCTGCATAAATGTATATATGTTTCTAGCATTGTGATAAAACAACTGTACCTAAAGCTATCAAATTTTGAATAACATACGTTTTCACCCGAATATTGGCATCTGGAAGCCCAAAATTTGGAATTTCGAATATGTTTTATTACCTATTTCATATTTTGTAAATCTTTAACCAGTTTTTGATTTTCAAACTCAACGATTTTAAAGCGAGCAGTGGCAAAACTGTAAGGAAAAGCGCGAGAGACCATCTATCGGAAATTCTAAAGATAATTTAGACTTAATAGATTTAGATTTTTAATTTGGATTTTTAAATATTTTGTGATTTTTTCTATTGAATCGAATTTTAACTGGCGTAATAGCCAAGAACGTGAAATAAAGTATACACTACATTAATAATAAAAAGACAAAAGAAAGTTTTATAAAGCCATCTGAATAAGAAACCTAAACATTGATATGATGAAGAGAAAAACGGGGGGCGGGGGAACAGAAAAATGCATGCCAACTCTTAATGCTGCATTGGGAATTCTAAACGTATGCTGGTATACTGCTCTTAAATCTTTTGTAATTTTGCTGTTGAATTGTATATGGCGTAAGCGCGAAGAAAATGCTGCTTAATAATAAAAATAAAACGAAATGGGTTAGTAAAGGTGAGTGTAACAGTAGACTGGTAGATTGCGCGTTCCGCGAGAGCATAGAAAACCTTAACGAAGTTTTTGGGCGACCGCTGAAATCTGAAGCCTTTCGGTATTTTTTTTTTTTTTAAACCCAGGACTTTCGCACTTGTATAATGCATTAAGTCATTAGCTTTCATTTTGCAAAATCTTTTACACACTATATTCTAGGCAAATACTCATCAAAGCAACTCTTCACAAGCATTGCATTGTCACAACTGCAAGAGTCAGACATACAGGGTGATCATAAAGAAAATTTCTCCTATATATGAGCCCCTAGTGGTCTATCCACTCAACCAAAGGAAATGAAATTTCAGATATTATAATTTGAAAGTACGTGCTGGAGATTGTGGTGATTTAATACAACACAGCTCGCACGGATACGGTTACAGTGAAAAATTTTCGAGATCTTCAGAAGGGCAACACCTATTTTTCCCTATGCAAATTCATCAGCATACTGAAAAAAGAATAAATGGTGTTGGAACGGTATACGTATGACAAAAAGTGCTGGGGTAAAACATTTGCAAAGAAGTGCATTGTAAAGGACCAATGACGACGAAAGACAGAACGTAAAAATAAATAATAAAAGAAAGAAAAATAAAAAATAAATAAATAAATTTTAAAAATCTGAAATGCTTCAGATTTTAAATTACGTCCAAAGGGGCGTTTTTTTTTTTTTTTTTTAAAGTTTTGTAAAAAAATTAAATATCATGTTCTTCGCACTTAAACCATAAAATTCAGTTCAACAGCAATATCGCAAAATAATTTTAAAATGAGTATATCTTTAGAATTTCTGATACACAGTTCCGAGCACTTTCGATAAATTCCAAATTCAGGCTTCCAGATGCGCATATTCGGGTGGAAACGTACGTTATTCAAAATTGGATGGCTCTGGGTACCGTTGTTTTGTCGCATTTGGAGAAATATACATACATTTATGCAGATTCCTTCGTTATTTAATTTCTTTAAATATAATACAGGGCTGCAATATTTTGTGGCAACAGTTTGAAAAGTGATTCAGACTTTTAACGTTTCCGACGCAAAATCGCAAAACGAAAACAATAGCCCTTCAGGGACAAAGCTCCTTTGGACTAAAAAATAAATAAAGAAAGAAATAAAATCTGAAAGGTTTCAGATTTTAAATGACGTCCAAACGGGCGTTTTTTGTTTAATATTTAGTGTGTTGCCTTTATTTTATTAAATATCATGCTCTTCGCACTTAAACCATAAAATTCAGCTCAAGAGCAATATCGCAAAATAATTTTAAATTAACCATATCTTTAGAATTTCCGATGCACAGTCTCATGCCCTGGAGATAAAAATACTTTCTCTGTACCAGGTTGCCATTGCTCGCTTCGAAATCCTTGAGTTTATTAATCAAAAATTCGTTAAAGTTTTAGATAATATGAAATCGATAATAAATTCCAAGTTTCAGATCTGGGCTTCCAGATGCCCATATTCGCAGTAGGATTACGTCATTCAAAATTCGATGGCTCTAGGTACCGTCATTTTATCACAATGCGAGATTCTTTATTATTTAATTTCCTTAAATGTAATACAGGGCTGCAATATTAGGGGGCAACAGTTTGAAAAATGAACCGACATTTAATGTTTCCGACGCAAAATGCCGAAACGAAAACAATAGTCCTTCAGGGACAGAGCCTCTTTGGACTAAAAGAGCTTTTAATCGAATTACAAGTTTTCAATGCGTACAGAGTTTTGATGTAATCTCCCGTAACTTTCCAGTTTCACGGTGACCGCGAGTCCCCGACATCACTTCGATGGATTTCTGGTTAAGAGGTTACTTGAAATCTAAGGTATACACATCAAATCCACAAAATTTGTCAGAATTAAAAGATACCATAAAACGTGCTGCGATATTACGTTCGTCATTGTTGTCAACAATCCCCCGCATGCAATGCTTTATCATCTGCGGTGGAGGGCAAGTTAAAAAGTTGCAATTCCAATAAGTGTTCCTCCTACTCTCTTCTCTTATGTTGTCATTGGTCCTTTACAATGAAACTTCTTGCCAAGTGTTTTACGTCGGCAATTTTTGTTACATATGTATCGCTCTAACGCCATTTATGTTTTTTCAATGCGCTGAGGAATTCATGCAGAAAAAAAAAAGTGGGTGTTGCTATTCGAAACATTCAAAAATTTTTCACTGTAGCGTAACCGTGAGAGCTCTATCGAAAAAGTGAAAAAAGTGCTATGCTTGAAGCTTCAATCCAGCTTAATACGGCACTGTATGTACAGATGTTAATCCTACAGAATGCGTCAGTCGTTTCTAATATTTTTATGATATGCATGTTACTGAGCAACAATAGTTCTAGGAAGATGCTCAGCTGTAAAAGCCGCTGAACACTGGTAGTTCGGTCCGAACGAGCTCGCTGCAAGAGAGCTTTCGTGTTTTTCCCCATGTTTAATGTGTATACGAGCCAGTTTTCCTTAGAAAATTCTCCACGAAGGCATCTCTCCCCTTAGGGAGATAGCCCTCGAGGCTTTGCCTTAATCAAATAAACCAAGTTCAAGGAATATCCTTACCAATAGAAATTAAATCAATTGTTTGATTAGCATCTTTCTTACCTTGCTGTCGAGTATTGCGAAATTATTTTTTTAGATCTGTATGATCTAACTTAACTATGTTAGTTAAAGGATCTTACTTAACTATGTTAGATCTGTATGATCTAACTAAACTTAACACTTTGGAATATTCTCTGTTATTTTTTTTTTCAATCAGAGAGAAGAGTTATGACTGATATAAAAATTTTGATATTAATGAAGTAATTATCTTGCTAAGTATTTTTATTATTATATTTCCATTTAAATTTTACTTACGTGGCTTCGATAAATTATATTTCGCTGATGATGTAACTTACGTGTGTAATCAGCTTCCTTTGCGACGTCACAAAGTGAGAATATTACTTTTCCTGTTCCAAAAATCTTCTCCTGTTCATCTACAAAGTTCTTGCCCTCGACTTCTTTAATATCTGCCACGCATACCTAAAAAAATGAAAAAGCGAATAAATTCTTCACAAAAGATGACATGCTTCGTCTCCTGAATGAAGAATTTTAGCAAACTGCTATAAAGTAGCAGCCCCGTATCTGTTGACTGAGCATCAGTGGTTTTAGTTATTCGCAATTCACAATGGAAAAAAGAACATCCTTTGAAGTTTCGAAATATATGCCAAGCCATCTGCAGCTTGATCCATCAGCTGGAATGTTACCAAATTTGGTGGCAGGACTAATGACGACACGGTAAAAAATGATTCCTTGAAAAGAAATAGTTCCAAAAGTTGCGGATAGTGGAAAATGTGGCGCTGTTGTAGTCTATGCCACTGCGAATTTGCCTGAAACGCAGCTAAAATTTCAAAATGCAAGTGCTCAGTTAGGTCAAAGAACCTCTATGTAAAGAAGGAAAGGCTCCATAGACGTAATGTAATCCACTTTGTCTGCAACGCCGCTACAACGAAAAGGGAACATTCGCCAAGGGATTTGGCGACGGAATCTGTTGGCGAGAATTTTCCCTCTGACTGATATGCCGGTTCTTTGGTACCTAGCCGACATTTTCCCCCTCCGAGACGTATATAGGAAATTGAGGAACACTGGTTAAGATGAATAGTTCTTTGACTTGTCGCGATAATTGTCGCGATTCACTGGCTGTTGAACTTCCATTGTCCATATCGCTACTTGAAACCAAAGAACCTATTCTTTGTTTAAACTCCTGCTAAACGTAATGGTCGAACCTGTCCAAACCGACTTCGACATTCAGTTTCGAGCTTTGGTGCTTTTTGGCGACAGATATTTCACGCATGCGCAGTTGTTTCCCTTTTCGTTAGAAGGGAGCCACTCCTGCTTCTGCGAAGTTTTCCTTCTTAACAATACATATTCTTTGGTTAGGTTTCTTAGCTCGATGAAATCTTGAACTTGGGGCAGTAGCCTAGGAAGTATAATTTGAATAATTTCTGGATCCGGTCGATTTCCATACAAAAGCTTGAAAACTTGGATTTTTCTCAAGATAAAATTTGACAAGATAAAATCTTCTATCTTTTCTTGGTAACGACTAAAAGATTCCGCCTCCAGTCTGGCTCGATCTCGTACGACAGAAAATGCTTTCACCAAAGAATTTTTAAAATTTTCATAAGTGTATGTGGGGCTTCCCGGTTCCCCAAAAAGATCCTTTCCAATACACTTGAACCAATTCAGCTCTTGGCCCTTCAAAGCGCTGGTGGCAAGAGTGACTTTCTGAAATTCGTGGACTGGATATAACATGAAATGTGTGTCCAATTTTTCCAGGAAATTAATTACGGCTGACTTGCCGTCAAAACTTGCCGCTGGCTTCATGGCTGCCCGCATGGTTTGTACAATGTAGCCAAATCCTTCTAGGACAGGAGGTGATATCTCAGGGTTCTTCACAGGTACTGCAGGTATCTCAGATTCACCTTCTTGTCTTTCAGGCCATTCTCTCATTTTTCTTCTTTGGGCGCCAGTGTCAGGACTGAGTGGTCTGTGTATACTTTTGGCGAACATGGTCTTAACCGGGTAAAGTCCTGATCTTGAACAGGGAGCTGAATGTAGCTATGTTCTGTGGTAGAATAACTGCACGCAAGGAGGGTTTAAAATGACCCTTTTATTAAACGACTATTTACAGCCACTTCCCAACTCGGAAGGGATAACAGAAAATAATGACCGCACTTGGGTCTAAACTGAACAATCAAATAATGTAAAATAAAGTTAAGTAGATAATTAATAAGTCGTTGCTCTCAGAGCTATAAACGCGAGGTTGGCCTCTATGCTAAACTATTAATGGTGTGTAGCAAGATTTAGCTAATACTAACGCACTTAGATTACTTCAATAAGTAATAGCGTAACAGCGCTAAGGCTTAGAATTTAAATACTAGCTGGTCAGGTGGACGTCGAACAGAGCCGCAGTGATCTGAGACTAAAAGCTCTCTCACACCGAGAAGTTCCTTGCTATTGTTTTAAATACAAAACTTGGCTCTACCTCAAATTAGCATAACGCTGAAACGCGCGCTCGTTCTAACGGGAAGTTGAAAGAAGAGTTTATATATATAATATTTGAAATTTAAAAATACTTCCTTTTTATTTACATGGATGAAATTTATACCTCTTAGAGAGAAAAAATTTAGCTTTCTTATGAATCTACTTTCATGACTGTACGTCGCCCCGTTGGAGAATTATGCCCAATTAATTGTTAAAATTGTTGAATTTCGGGTCTAAAGTTGCATTCTGCTAAAAAGGTGTTTTTTCGAGCACTTTTCGTCCAAGGTCTTGTTATGTATCACTTATTTCAGTTGTGATTTAAATTGTTTTAATGGTAATGTTTAACTTAT
>KK116938.1:9544-36961 GCA_000611955.2 Stegodyphus mimosarum
GTTTCACTTTGAAAATTGTTACCACCAAATATTATCGCCCTCTATTATATTTAAAGAAATTAAATAATAAATAATTAATTAATATTAATCTTCATGAATACATGTATGTTTCTCGCACTGTGAAAGAACGACGGTATCTAGAGACATAAAATTTTGAATAACGCAATCCTCCACCCAAACATAGACACCTGGAAGGCCGAATTTCGAATTTGCTTTAATCCATTTCATATTTTGTAAAACTTTAACACATTTTCGATTAATGATCCTTTTGGAATGTTATAATAATTTTAGTATCCACTGCCTGAAAGTACTCATAAAATTTTAAAAAATATTATCAGATATTTTACCTTATTTGTTTCAAAGCATCATGTACTATCAATCATGTTTTATTTTACTTTACTTGTACGCAAAAGTAAGTTAATATATTTTGTGTTTAGAGTTTTTACCGTTTTACCGAAGTAAATATGTTTATACAAGAATTATGCGTGAAAATAATGCGCAAAATGCAGTAAAAAGTGCTTTAATGAGATATATTAAATCTTACTTGAAAAAACTGTGACTTTCATAATCTCATCAATATACAACGTATCACATTTAATAATTAAAAATACTTATGTGGTACAAACGCCATAGGTTTCAATGTTAAACTAAACTAGATCGTCCCTACTCCTTCTTGCGGACATGTGGGGGACGCGCGCTCCGCCCACTGGGTTAGTCTATATCTTATAAGGTCCATGTGTCCAAACTACTATACCTTCACCAACGTAATGATCTTTTTCCCCTGTGGCAGAAGGGATGGTATAGTGTTCGAGGCTGTCTTCAGATACAGGTACAACAAGAATCAGTATCCAGACTGAATCTTGACTCGTCTGAAAGAGCACGGTGCTCCACTGAGGTCTGGTCCACGACTCATATTTTCTGAATCATGCTAAATGCGCTCTCTTGTGTGCTACAGTGAGCGAGACGCAAACAACGGGTCTCCTGGCATAGAGCCCTATCCCATGAAGCCTTCGGGCAACTGTTCACCGTGAAACTTGGGTTCCAGTGGCAACATACAGCTGACATGAGAGCTGTGAATTTCCGCGCTGAATGTGCCTAATAACAATCTTCTTAGCTAGTTGTGAATCTTGGTCGACCTTGCACAGGTTTTCTCTATATGGGCACATAATCCTGAAATTGTTTCCGCAAATTGCGGTCAACAGTAAGCGTTTCATTGGGCTCTTTCATTGGCCTGCCTCGAATCTAGCGATCATTCTCATCTTATTTCTTCATTTCGAATGTCCGCACACTGTATGTAATGCCACCTTCATAGCAGTGTCCGACATAAAAATGCGCTCGCCTTTATGCAAATTGACCTCAATTCGCTGAGATAGAAATTTTCATAATAGTGTCGTTGTACAAAAGGTGTGCGCACCCATGCGACTAATTTCTAATTTCGAAAAGGCAATCTTGCAAAGTGTGCTGACACCTTTGTGCCTGAGCATCCGTATCCAAATAAAAAAATTTTGTTTACATTACATGTTATACTTGTATTTTTGTTTAATTATAATAGCTACGTTTCTCTTTCAAATGATTAAATACTATCATTGGAGGAATCATCGCCCTTTTTTTGTGAACATTTTAACTGCCTTATTTTAAAATTTGCGCGTTTTCTTCTACTCTTACTTTAGAGTCTCATTGGAAAAGCAGTCTTAAAATTCTCTTGTGGCCCAACTTTCTTTTAAATTTTGACTCTAACGTTGAACTAATATTCGCTTGTTTCTCACAGTGGTCAGATATTAGTTTCTATCTGAAATTCAGAAACTTCTCTTGCATCCGTGCTTCTCACAACCTCAGATATGCACGCAACTGAGGTAAATAACCAATACAAATTTCCCTCTGATGAGACGATTAATAACCGATGGGTTTGAACGTTTCCGATCAATGCTTAAAAACCAGGTGTCCAACCACTGGAAAAAAGCTATTTCCTTCCCCATAGTTTACATATCTCTAACACACCTTTCAATTGAAACAAAACCCGTTATTATTATTGGATTCATTTTACCTCATCGGATATATGTAACGTGAATGTGAGTCAGTTCCCTTCAGAAAATCCCCCTTCATTTACGCAAACAGCTTTTGTATGCTTTGTTACATCTCATTAACCTAACCTAAACCTTCTCAAAACATTTTTGCTAGTTGTATTCAGTGATATTTTGTGGAAAACTAAAATATGTTGTTGACTATCTTATATAAAATTGTGTTCCACAGTCATCAGGTTTATTTAGAACCAGGAAGCATGCAAACTGTGCAAGGAACTCGAAAGAATGCACACTCTGGACCTCTCGATTGCTACCTTAATAGACTTCCAATTACTCATATGCATATCTCAATTACTCTCATGCTAATTATGCATAAAGCATGTCAAGGTATGCGATCAGGAGAGCGAAATACAATATTTCGTAAAAATATGCTTTTCGAAGGATTTTCGCAATCTGAAACCTTTTTTCTATCGTTAAAAACATTTTTATTCAAGAGTAGTGTCGCCAGTGACTCTTATGCAAGTAAATGAATTTCTTCCACAAAAGTTTTCCTCAAAAAAATGTCTTACTTCTTTCTTGTTGCCTTGCTAATTTAATTTGCAGTACTCAACCATAATCTGCCCAGAGACTTAATTTCTTATTTGAAAAGATTCGCACTGCTAACGAAAGCTGCAGATTTGATAAATGAATGTCGATAGTTGGTTTAAAACAAAACACAAAAAAGAGCTTAGAGAAGAGAAAAGCAATTACTTCAGGATGTACCTCGTGCTGAAACTGACAACAAAGGAGTTAAGAAATAAGAATCATTAACATGGGCTTAAGATAAAATTATCCATTAAAATTTTGCGATAAAATTGTTTCTGTTGATGAAGTGTTAACAAGGCAAAGAAATCTGAAGTGTAAATATTAAAAAGTCCAAAATATGTCTAAGCCCTTATTAACTAAATACAATTCCTCATTTCAGTATCGAACTAAATTTTAAAGCTCCAAAACTTAGAAACTTTACAGAAGTTAAATTCCTTAAGGGATTGTACAGCTCGAAAAAGAATTTTTCAAACTCTTCCTGTTCTATGATTATTATTTTCATCATCATTTTATCTTAGCCAGAAAGGTGTGCTTTTTAGGCCTTTAGAACCTTATCAGTGGTAATCCGAATTTGTCTATTTTGTGTCCCGGGTTTGAAGGAAAATCTCGCAGGGGACGGACTGCAGAGTCTTCAATTCCTCTTCCCTTTTCAGTAATCTATTCACTAGCGTTTGGCTCCGCAGCATTTTAAGTACCCCCATGCCGCAAAGAGAACCTACAGTCTAAGTAAAAATCCACCCTGTTCTTGAGATTCGAAACTGAGCCCAAGGCCTGCTTAAGACCAGAATAGCAGTTTTTGTGTGAGGGCTTGAGATTGTTTTAATTAGAGCGTTTTTTGCCTGCTGAAGGCCACGTATATATTCCTGCCAGCTATACATTCCTGTCTATAGCGTTGCTTGATTATTGCAGATGGTACTGTCACTCCGCTGTATGTTAAGAGCCAAATTGCGAGTTTAATTATCTCTGCCCAGTCTTAATAAATAAATTAATAATAAAGACTTGGGTTTAGTTTTAAATTCAAACTCTACTTTTGAGTTCCTGTCATAAATGCTAGCAATTCTGTAAGCACAGGGAGTGCCTTCTGTTCAGCTTACTGAATTCTTAATAAAAGAGTCTTTTACACCCTTAGCACGTATCTGCTGTACTTTCCAAGACTTAACGATAACTCTCTGGCAGTCTCAGTTAGGAGTCTTGATTTAGTGCATATCACCAAAATAAGTAAGACTCTACAACTCATCTGATTTACATCTTAAGCATTTTTGCAGTTTCATATATTATTTATAGCGTATTTAACGATTTTATATTCCATGAATCACATTTATAGCAGAATCTAATATTCGTGTGATTGTTTCGGCACGCATCACTCTAATAATGAGTTTACTTCTCGATGATTACTGCTGTGACTTTGTTTTGCGATGGATTTTGTGACTCACATGTTAAGGAGAATTTCGGCTGATCTGGCTAACAATCAAATTTTAACCGGAGGAAAACAATCTTCTGAAAAGTGTTAATGTGTCTTCCCATTCCAGCATCTCGAAGCATTCTCATTTTAGCTTCCTTTGCTTTTTAACGAGTGAAGTAAAAACCACACGGAAGAAGTCTAATGTATTTTCTTTGAGTACTTTCATTGCCGCACATTGTAATGTTACAGTTAATTGCTCTCTTTTTTGGGGGAAGCTCTAGAAAAAGTCCACTTTTGTGCCTAAAATTACATCTTGCAGAATCGCATAATGTCAATTAATTGGAGAACAGATAAATATAAATAGTCACAAATAATTCTGGGTTGAGGTCGGTTTAAAAACATAATACAAAACTTGAACCCAAATAAGTTAGCAAATTGGAAACTAGACATCAAAATAATTATAAGCATTTGAATTGCCAATATAAGGAAGAATCGTTATCAGTCTGATTGAAATCATTTGCGATACTAGTTACATACTTATCTCCTACAGACCTCTTGTGTATTTAAAGAATGTTGGTTCATCAACTTCTGTGTCCGGCAGGAGCAATCATTTGTGTCCCGAGTCTCTTTCAAAATCTTCAAAAATTACCTCACCTCCTCGAAGCATAATTCGTTGTGAACTAGAAATGGCTTTTTTCGAGAGGCCCGAAATTTTCTCTGCGGTTAGCAGCATGTCATCTTTTTTTTTTTTTTTTTTTTTTTTTTTTTTAATTTGATCCTATCTTCATTTTCAACGCTCAAAGTTTCGCGGTTTCTTTCGCACTCGTTCAGAAAACACTCGTTCATCTTCTTTTCTGCTAATTTAATAGCGTTTCCTGATCGTGCTCATTTCAAATGATCGACGCCTTTGCTATTATTCGCTCAAAATCTCCTTCTAATACTACTTGTCCCAAATGCAGACAAATTGGAGTTTCATTAAGGGTAGGTTTACCCAAACAGTTTTTCCCATTAACATTATGAAAATAATATTTTTTTCCTGACTACATCAAAAGAAGAACCAGAATCTCGTAATACAGCTACGTCGATACCATCCACTTTAGCCATTGCTCTGTATGGAGCTAAATATTCTTCCTCCATCTCCTCCACTCTATTAAGAATAACCGGTGATCTTAAATCTTTCAGGAACTTCGGGCATTGTGGCCTTAAACAGTCTGTTGACCCACGAGAATAACACTCAGGAAATTATTTTTCTCAACGTGATGTTCATTTTGATTTCGAGAGAATTCTATTTTTTCAAGACATGGCCAACTTTTTCTTCTGATTGATTATATTTTTGAGTGTCTTTGGAATTTTCCTGATTTTTTTGCCCATTTGTGACGCTGAACTATGAACCGAAATGACCCTTGTCCAGGATTCAAGTACATTTTCGTTGTCTTATGATAGTTTTGCTAATTTAGATGGAGAAGTTATCTTCGACCATTCATTGATAAAATGCTGACACTCTTCGGAATTTACTCAACGTTTTATTTGATTATTTATCCTAAGACCTTTTAAAAGTTCAAAATCTTTAATTCCCTAACTTGTAATACATTCTTCAAATAATTCTTTAATTAAATGGCAAAATTTGTCAAAGCGGATTGAGCGTTTTTTTTGGGGGGGGGATCGTACAAATTTAAGACTAAGTTTTCCTGGGCTAAGTTGAAATCTTTTAAGCAATAACCCTTTTATGTAGGAGTACACATAAACCTGATGTTCTGGTTCTGCCATAATAATCAACTGAACTATGTCATTTCACGAACGTATCAATAAAACAAAAATCTATTTTGACCGGTTTATATTCGCACGCTTAGCTCGGTGCTCAAATATTATTAGAAACAAACTAACACCGCTGTCTTCAGGATAAAATTTTTGGATCATTTTTTGAAAATCAAAATTATTTACATAGACAGGCTTTCTTCACTTAAACCAATTAATAAATCATTTCTGTTAAGGGCTTGCAATTTCAGTTTGGTATTTCGAATTCTTTTTCGTTCTATCCTTTCTTCTTTCCTAATCCTACCCTTCTTCTCGTTTCTCCTTCTTAAGGCTCAGTGAAGTGATGTTTTCCAAGCGATATTTTTCAAAGGTTTTATAAAAATTACAGCTCCTTTTCATAGGCATTGTTGCCTGTAATCAGTTGCCTTAGACCCATTATCATTTTTCCCTGAACTCTTTAGCCGTGGTTCTAAGACCTTCTTTCTTGGCTTTTGCTAAGAATGCCATGATATGTTCATTAAGTAAAATCAAAATCGAACAACTCTTATTTTTAAAACTCCAGGATATTTCATTGTTGAGGAACAAAATTTAAACCTTCATATTTAAAAACAAATTCACACTGATCTAAAACACAATGCCATGGACGGTTTTTTTTAATACTATCAGTTGAAAATTATCAATCTCTCATAATTTCTTACTCAAAATAATCATTTAAATTCGAAACAGAAGATTCTAATATTTATAACATTCAAGCCAACTTAGACGATATGTCATAATTCCAGTTAAAATTCAGAAAATTCAGATTTAAAGGAATTTTTTTTTACACATTCAACTACATGAACTTAACGGCTGCAGAAACTAACATTAATACAGCGGATATTAAGAAATCTGTTAATACTAGCTAGCAACATTTTAAAATGCTAAAGATCTTCGGAGACTATTAATAGTGGTTAACAAAATTTTTAAATGCTAAAAATCTTCGGAAACTGACTCTATATTCTTCAACAGACGGACAGAAATATTAATGAACACGGAACGGTCCAGCAAAACTTTAAATTGCTGATTATTTTCGGACACTGACTGTCCACTTCAGTATCCGGGACTGATGCCGGAATTCTCTGCAGAGTAAACACAAGAGTTTTCATTCGATAGAAAAATTAGAAACTGCTTCCTCAGATTCTCATCGTTGCACTTCCACCATTAAGATATATATAGCTATGACGTCGTCGAAGTTCCGGGATAAAGCACATGAGACAGGTTGTCTTTTCAGATTTTTAATAAAACTTATTGTTATCATTTACGTATTCCGCCTAAGGCACTATACGGAAGGGAGGGATACCTTCGTGGAGGACTTTCTAAAATAACTGGCTCACATTAACACGTTACACATGGGAAAAACCATAAAAACGCCCATGCAGCCAGTCCGTTCACGGGATTGGAACCTCGGACCGAACTACCAGTGTTCAGGGCCTTTACGCTCGGCTGCTGGTGGACCTTTTTAATAAAGCTTAACGATTAAATTTCCAGGTAAAACAAAGTCAATTAATTTTCAAAGAAATAACGTCACAGCATAATTTCACAGAGAAAAAACATCTTTCCAGACTCGCGAATGCGTCTTTCGATTTCAGCATCTCAAAACATTCTCATTTTGTTTTCTTGGTTTAACGAGTAATGGAAAAACCTCAGGTAAAAATTCATCGTCCTTTCTCTGAATACTTGCGGCACAGGAAGATTGTTCACCAGTTAGCGGAATAGATTTTTTTCCGCCTGATGGGAAAAACACGGTATTGAAAACACAAGTTGTAACGTCACAAAGGATAGACTTCCTTTTGTTTTTACGGCGGTGCATCAGGCGACTTCAAGGCCTGTGCTCAGTTACCAATCTAAAACACCTCGTGTATTTCAGGGAGAAAATGTTGAGCAACTACTGGTTGTGTGGATGTTGAATAGAGAAGTTAGGGTAGCAAAAGGCCTCTTTAATAAGTGGTTTGAAAATTCATTGATTAAAGATGTCAAACATTATACAGTCATTAGGTGTTTTTTGTTTGTTTGTTTGTTTGCTTTAAACCACGCATGCGGAAACACCACGAAGGCACGAGAAAAGAGGGAGAAAATACCTTGCATACACATCCTTTAAAATGGCGACTGGGGATGAAGGGACCCAATCGCCAAATCACGGCGGTGACAATTTATCGTCCACCATCTTTAAGTTCGGAAGCCACTTGTAGAAACCCTAGATTTTTTTTTTTAGTAAATGAAGTGAAAAATGTGCAGTACCCTCACAGGGACTCGAACCCTGGACCTCTCGAATACACCTCGAGTATGGACGAGACCACGAAGGCATGTGGAAAGGAGAAAAAAATACCTTGTACGCACACCCTTTCAAATGGCAACTGGGGTTGAAGGGACCCAATAGCCAAATCATGGTGGTGATGAATTTTCATCTACCACCTTTAAGTTGCGGAGCCACTTATAGAGTCATTAGGTTTTTTTTGTAGTAGGAGACGTGAAAAATGTGCGATACCCTTACCAGGACTCGAACCATGGACCTCTCGAATGCGCGTCGAGTTATGCTTCCAATTACTCTACGAAAACGTGCGGAAAATAGGTGGAAAATACCTTATGATACTACATAAAACAGCAAACCCTGAGCTTTAAAATTCTCTTAAATCTCGATAATGCTTCAAGCCTTTAAATTAACATTTCTTTTTTATTTTTCCTTTTAATTGCAATAATATTTAGGTAGATATAAATTATCTATGCCGTATCTGAATCTGAATTATAGTAATAAATTTAATGCTGTAATCTGAATTATACTTAACCCCTTTTATTCCATAGCAAGTTAACTCCACAAAACGCGATTTTTCCATACGCGCAATGTGTTGATGGCGTACCCCCTGCGTTCGAGATAGATTCGCAGTAAATTGTGGCAAAAAAAAAATAATAAAAATAAACATAAAATACCGTTTGTTATCATCTGTTCCAAAGTAGTGTAATCCGCCGATAGATGGCATTGTAGAAAAACCGCCGATAGAGGGCGCACGAAAAATAAAAAAAAAGTAATCTGAAGTCTACAAGACAGCGTGCCATGTTACTGGGATTCCTCAACTTATAGATATATACAAATATGTATTTATTAGTGTAGCAATAAAGCAAATTTATTAAATGCTACGAGTCATCTTGTACAGTAAAAGATAACACACACTTTTGACAACCTTTTAACAATAGCAAGCATAAACAAAATTTCATTTGATGTTTTCATCTAAAAGTAGATTTCTTCTAATGAAACGAAAGCAAATATTATGTAGAATTATTTCAAAATAATTGCTGTAATAGAAACATATCAGATATCTTTAGTAATTATATATCATTCAAAATACTTCATACATATAAACAAATACATACACATAAACAAACATACAAATATGACAAGCATCCTAAACATATTAAAAGAAGATTCATAGAATCAATTTACTAATTTCTCAAATATTTTACAATAAAATTGAGATTCAGTTTGCTTTTTTCTTTTTCCGCTCCTAGTGCAATAATGCCATTTATGTGAATAATTTCAGAACATAGGCTCGTCCTGAATAACTTATTCATTAATGAAAATCAATTTGCTTTTCTTGCTGACACGGTGAAAAGTCCTATTTCTCACTTTCCCAAAGGGCATATATTTTGGAAGTCTAGAATCATGCACTGAAACATTTTATGCATCACCAAGAACTCTTCCATTTTTCAATTTATTTCTGTGCAAAGTGCTTCCATCCGTGTCCTATTTTTTCTAATCAAGAAGTCTGCAGGATTATCCCGAAGCGATAACAGTTTTCTTTCCTCTTGATGGGTCCCATGAAAGTGGGAAGACAAATTGGTAACACAGTATGGAATCCGCTGAAGGTGATAAAGATTTATCGTCTTGTTTATGGCTCTAAGCGACACACCGCTTCCCATTTCTCTTTTATTATCTGAAGATAATCGCTGAGTGCTTGGTCATGTATCGCTCCCCTTTATGAGGTAAGGACTGAGATGTATTAGTCTTGCATTCAGTTTAGCATAAGTTTAGCGTTCTGTGGCTGTTAAAATAACCGGAACACTAAACGCAACGATATTCAGTATTCTATTTATCCACGTAATATGCAGCAGATTGATGTTCAGCAATTTTAAATTTCACCTGCAATCTGACTGTATAATGAAATAAATTTTCTAACGTGTGTTTGTTAACTTTAAAAACTTCATCATCATTTTGTGGCACTACATTATTTAGTTACATCACTGGTGAAAGCTCTTCAATAGTATTTACTCGTCTGAAAATGAGTCAGTTTAATATTCAATCACTAATATAAAATTTATTTCAGTTATTTTTAAACTACTTCTATCCTGCTGTCTCGATTTCTTCTATCTGTCTCGTCAGAATGTAAATTAGTCGGGATTTAAATGCCGAAGTGAATGTGTAAATTGAAAAACAGAGAGTTTGGCAACGCTATTCTTTCTCCTAAACCACCTGTCTGCGGTCTAAGCTAGTATCGGTGAGGGTTTCTGTCATTTACAAGTGTTATGTAATTTGCTAGAGTTTAAGCACAATGATCATGCATAATTTGGAGTCGGGATAAAACATTTAGTTCACTATATTGTGCATACTCAAGTTTTTGTACCCTAAGACTCTTTCGAGGAGAGGTAAACAAGTTTGTCAATTTTAGATGCAACTATACTTTCTAGTGTAAACCAATTTTTAATTTAGTTTTTAACTCTAATCTGCGTTCATTAGAATTATAGACTTAAAGTGCGGAAACGATAAGTCATTTGTAGCATTAGAAGTTAAGGAAATTACTTAAAACTTTCAATCCCCTTTACTTCTAAAAATACGTATCATTTATTAATTCCATTAATTTCAAATCAGTACAGTTTTTAATAACTTTTTTAATAGAAGGTCAGTACCTGATTGATTTCTTACAGATGTTTTATCGCTCGGCTGCTGATGAGCCCAATAACTGAATAATTTGAATATTCTTTGAACTAGTTACTCCGCTACCGTCAACAATCCCATAAATAAAAAGCATGTCGACGAGCTCTACGTTCGTGTAAATATACCATAAGCGTGTACTATAAAAATACACTATATGCAAACTAACACAAGAAAAATAAAAACGTTGTACATATACATGCAAGAAGATAACCAACAGCTGACATTCAAAACTTCATATATGTAGGATTACCGGATCAAGAGCACGAGATAAGTATAAAGTAAATTTATTACGAAATTACTAGTATGAATGAAGGAGGATAAAAGATGGGATGATAACATGATAAACTGACATAACTAAGGATAACGGTAACCCCAAGACTAAAAATAGTCCACGTATTGTTCATGTAATAATCAACAGTTCACAGTTTGGATTATCTTGTCAAACCTCGGGAACAAGATCAGGATTCACATATGCTGGTGGATTCTATAAGACCACTGGGACATCATCCCTCCTCGAGAACACGTCTGTTCTCTTCCACGTTTGGAACTCGTCTGCTCCACACCACCTCTGGTACTTGTCTGAGCTGTTTTGCGCTGCGCTGGGCTGGCGGCAGATGACGTCACCTCACTGGCGTTTCTGATTTCCCACATATATACAATGGAACCTCAAGATACGAGCATCTCTATATACGAGAAGTTCGAGATACGAGGAAAGTATGAGCGAAAAATCCGTCTCTAAATACGAGTATTGACTCGAGTAAAGAGCAAGGAATCAGGCTGTTGGTATGCCTGGCGTCAGATCAGTCCATGTTCTAGATAAACATACGCGTAAACATAAAAGAAGCCATAGATAAACATACGCGTGGTGTCAGAGTGACGGAATTGGAGAAGACTTACAGCCATTCATATCATAAAGGTAAAATACGGTTATATTATTTACAGTGTTATTTATTAGAAAAATTGATTTTTATGTTGATATTTTTTGGGGGTCCCGAACGGATTAACTGGATTTTCATTATTTTCAACTGATTAACTGGATTTGTTTCTAGATACAAGATATTCGCTATACAAGTCAGTGCTGGAACGAATTAAACTCGTATCTCGAGGTTCCACAGTATATAAAAAATTAATTGTGCGTGCATGTTATCCACTACTAGGTTGATTCCAAGTAAAACAGTCAATTTTATCCACTTCTCTACTGCTAACGTGTTTTTAAGCATCAGTATATAATGAATATGTGCAATTATTTTCCATGTGTTCAATAAATCAATACATTTTGCATTTAAAATTTTCTTCACGAGTCACTCAAATCTACCAAATAATGACACTCTCAGCTTTTTTCGGAACCGCAGATTATCGCTGAAGATTCAAAAATTTCTAATACTAATAAAACTAAATAATAATATTTATATCTTCCATTGCTTATAAAAGAATTTGCTCTGTTACAAAATCAAATAACATACAGACTGATACTAAACTACCGGGCAAAAATGTAATGGGTCCAAATATAAAGTAATTGGTTAGTTAGCATAAATACCTTAAAAAAAGACATGAACAATATTTACGTGAGAAAGGCAAGTGAAGTCAAAAGAAACTAACCTTCTAATGATTCAGCTTTTTACAGCAGGTGATCAACTGCCAACAAGACTCACAGCGGTGATTATAGGTTCAAACGTTTAGCGATTCCACAGCTCTCTTCTCGGAAATCAATCACTGATGGTTTGGTTTGGTTTATTTACTTATTCTCGACAGCTATCTGTCTAAGGTAAGGGATGCCTTCATGGACCTAAGGGAAACTAGATCGTATACTCGTTGCACATAGGAAAAACCGCGAAAATGCCTATGCAGCCAGCCCTTTCGTCGGAATTTGAACCCCGAACCGAATTATGAGTGTTCAACGGTTATGCCGTTCGGCCCCTGATGAGCACAATAAGTGAATAGTTACTACTCATTGAATAGTTTGAATATTCTTTGAATAGTTACTCCGCTTTCGTCCACAGTCTCACAAATAGAAAGCATGTCGACAAGCTCTGCGCTCGTCTATCAAGTATATCAATCGAAATTCGCACGTCAAGAAAAGATTACACTAGTGAACCGCTTTCAATTACCAATCTAAATAGCATTCCTTACCACCTCAACGAGCCATTTCCGCACACGCATGCCATTACAAAATTAGCTTATTTAAGTCCCTTTTTCTGCCTTTACATTTCTGGCGTAGTGAAATTAGAGGGTTTATTGATTAAAGAATTAGGTTGTTTGTTTGTAATTATTCGGAGATTTGGTCATTCTAGTGTAAATTCGTTCTTTCAATTATTTTATTTGACGGGAGATTTACTTCGTAAAAAGAAATTGTTTCCTTAGTTAAGGCTTGGGAACCAGCGCTTCGAAGTTATTTTGTTCATTCCTGATGAAAAATAAAAATAAAAGGAAACATTTTTGTAAAATATAGAAAAATTAGGGGTGCTTAAACTATTTCCGGCGCGCCATTATTTTCCTTTCTTATTTCTTCTATGTTGTGCCTTCCAGAATATTTCTCTTTGCTGTGGATCTTGTTTTCGAGGGTGCGTACGTGCTTAGCTTTGAAAAAAATCGCGGAGGGGGGGGGGTTGCCGGAGAGGATACTTTGAGAGGTCACGGGTCTGGAGTGGCCGATTTCCGTCTTTGGCTTTCATTTGGCTTTGACGTGAGTGTCTCCGGACAGATATTTAGCAGAAAGATTGAACTGCTGTGTGAATGAGGGGGGAGAGGAATTTTGAGATTTTTGCAACCAGGCCTTTGTTTTTCGCTCCACTGAAAATTTTGAGAACACCCTCTTCGATTTTGGAAGTGAATAGTTCAGGACAACGATACTACAGTGAATAAAAATCACTTTAATCGTTCCTTCGAGACGTGAATTTTTTGGCATCATGAATCGAAATTTCGATAGCTATGCTCCTTGAGCGGGAAAGAGAAGGTAAGCATGGACGATAAAGAAGAGTTGACGGTCCTGAGGGCTGATATGTAATTCTCGTGATTCTTCGACGGTAAAACTCCTATGTTAAATACTTCCAAGTATTAATTTCTTCAACGTGAAGGCACTTCAGTCTAAAACGTATACTACGCTTGGCCTAATTTAAAGTGTGAATTTCCTCAACGTGAAAATGCTTCAGGTCCCTGCTTTAGTCTGAGATGTCTGCTGCGCTTGGCCTAAAGATAAGTTTACCTTATGTTTCTTTTTTATTTCTTTCTAAGTGAAAAGGATCATACAAGGATTAAGGTTTCAGCTTCGCACTAAAACCAAAAATGTAAAAATAATAGTTATCTAACTTAAAGTAAACAATAGTTTACTCGCCCCTGTTTCCTTTCCTAAGCGTGATTAAATCGTTGTCATTCTGTTAACGTGTGCTGATTGCGTATTATGTATACATTAGTAATAAGCTGTGTTAAGACCAGTGTATGTAAAAAAAAATTATCTGTATTTTATTCATTGATCTGGATATAAATTTTTGTAATGGCAGAAGTAACACGCTAATTGATTTCCTCCTTCGCCCGTTTCGGCTGAGGATTCGACGGTATTTCCATCCTTCTTCCGGGAGACTAAGCTAATGTTTTTGTTTATCTGAAATAAAAGATTTATTCACCTTAGTTTAATTACATGTTCACTAAAATTGAAACTTTATAATTTTGGTTATTTCTGAAAGGGAGTATATCGAAATTTCTAGTTTATCTCGCAGTCTAAATACTCTGTTAATTTTAGCGATAAATGTTTAGTATCTCAGGAGTAGTTGTCGCATCATACTTAACCAAGAAAAAAATGTTTGAATAAATCCAGAAAGTAAATGTTAAATCTGAGGCTGTCATTTTTCAGAGCATAATATTATTTTTATTTTATTTATTTGTGAAAGATTTATTTTCTATGCTTGCCACGATGTTCAACAAACTTATTTGAAGGTCTATTCATAATATGTGTCTGGCTATTCAATCGGCGCGAATACTGTCAAATCACAATGCAAACTCTTAGCTGCTTAACGGCCTGTCTTAGTGTTTTCACTAAGCTGAATTTTTCTGTCACTGTAATTATTTTTTGGGGCTACTCTTATACAAGCCCTCGGTTGGCGACAAATTTCTCACCAAACATTTTTGGCGAGAAACTCCACGGCGCCATATTATTGTCTAAATATTTTGTCTACATTTCGAACATTAAGCCTAAAATGTCTGCAAAAACCCCGTTTTTAACACACAATTTACACCAAAAATCCGAAACAAAAACAAAAAATTTAGATAGCAAAAACGTTAAGTTTCTAACCAAAAATATTTGACAAGAATCCATGTACACAGCGATCTGTTTTACCTTAAAAAAATATCAGAGAACTTCACAATCTATGTAGAGTAGGAATTTAGGAATTATGCACACCTCGCTAAAATAAACTAACATAACAACAATAAATTTCAAACAATACCATGTACATAGCGTTCTGTTTTAACTTGAAAAAATTCAGCGAATTGCACAGTCTAGGCATCGCACAAATCAACAAAGCTAAAATAACTAAAATAAATTACAAACAATTCAAAAAACAACAATAACGACAGAAATTCACAGCAAAAAAAATGAATATAACATTCTACAAAATAACAACAACAATAAAATAAAATGAACTTACCATTGTGAATGCTTCTTCAAACAGCAGAAATATCAATTTCAAACATCAGCAAAACTTTATCAATTTCCACCACTTTATCCTTTCACCTTATCTTCTGAGACACAGAGCATACAAAGTCCAGAATATATTCGTGAATAAAATCCGCATAAACACACCCATAAACAAAATGACTCGTTAACAACTTCAATATCGTACCTTTTAATACTAAATTTACCTTGCACACAATCCAAAATACGCGAGTGAAATTTTGCCAGGTTGACAAATATGATTTCGTATGAGTCTTGTAAAGATGCATGTGTATAATATTTGTACGACTGGGTGAATGTTTTATTATTCGTTTCAAAAATGTTTAGGCAAGTTAATTTTCGAAAAACTTTCTTATTGTCCAATTGCTTCTCACCACGCCCTTCTGTCTCTCGAAACAGTAACGCCCTCCTTGATCTTCTCAGCAATTTTAAATCTTCTAAGAGTCCACCTGCGGGAAACTGTGGTATAAAGGCAAATAATCAAAAACAACAATTTTTTATTGCTGTTATGACTAATCTCACTTGTCTGACCTCGTCAGAACAAGCCCACGAAACTTATCTTGGCAAGAAGCCCACGAAACCACCCCAATTTTGAGCCAGTTCCTCCCCAATTTTGAGAGAGAGCACCCCGGGGGATGCATCTAAGGGTCTCCCACCCATCTTCCCCCTACCACCAAACCACACCAGAGGACTTTCGGATGGCCATATACTTAGAGTTCCCCATCCCGCAAAAACATCATACATTTAGAAACATAGATTAGATAGCCTTCGCTGGGATTCCAACTCAGGCCCTTCGGCGCAATAGCCAGACTCACAACAACAGTTCCGTTTTGGCGGCACAATTGTTTTGCAAAAGTAGAGCAGAAAAGCCAAATGCCACTAAAAAAAGATCGGAAAATGAGGGTATTTAGCCAAAACTGAAATGCCTTCGTTTCATGTGATTATTAGTAATGGCGCTAAACTTTATTTTTGATCAATTATCGTTTCAATATGCGTATTTCTCTTACTCAGCGTAATTAAAATAGTACAGTGTGATTTTTAAGACTTGGAACTTGCTTTTATTCTAGTTCTTTAGTTCATATTATATGAATTCATACAACGCGACCTATTTTAAGAACTTATCGATCGTGTTGTACGGCAGTAACTTGTACTTGTTTCCTTTCAAATATATAACTCTATTAATAAATAGTAGTGATAATGTTAAATTTACTAATCGCAATGAATTATAATATTCCAGGGTGAAAAGACTTTCCGGAATAGAAAAGATATCGAAATTGCAAAGCATTTCCATTGGGATAATGGCGAGAAACTTAACAGCCAAGAGTAAAGCCATCCACAATTCCAGTCGTGGATTGATAATCATAGCTAATTGTCCAAACATTACTCAACTAATTCGTCAGTACATGGAGAACGGAAGTAATGCTGAAAACTCTAATCCAGCTGATATTTCAACGAATGACTTCAGTAATTCTCAAAAAGACGCAGTCGTCTATATTGTTGTTGTTCTTTTCTTCTACTCCTTTTTCATTGGATTTATGATGATTCGATACATGCAAAAAGAAGCAAAAGAGCAACAAGAATGTAAAAAGTACAGAAGATACATAAATATGGCTCAAGATCAGTACCTGGCATCCATGAACAGAGCAAGACTGGCCAACAGACTCGCATTACAGGCATTAAATACAGTTAATGCTATTCCGCAAACTTCTCAATATGGAAGCAAAGTCACATTTGTATGACTAAATAATATAAAGTACGAACGTGGTTAATAAAGCATTGATGGATATTAATCATATTTTAAAAGTATGCGTACCGTTTAATTTGAATAAAATGGTTACAATTTATTCTTTTATTGCTTCAGTTTATCAAAAGGAATTAAGTACTATAATAATAATAATAATAATACAGGTTACAATAAACAAAACGCACAAAATTTTACTTCCAAAAACAACCTGAGCAAAATAATTTTCATCTGGTTTCTGAATAGATAAACGTACAAAGTTGTATACATTTCATATATAATTATTCCGTCAGATAGGTAATTAAATGTATTTCTCTGTTCAAAAGGTTGGCGGAAAAATTGTCACGTGAGTGAAACTTAAATAATACTTAAATTTGTTTGTTAAAGGGTGTCAGCATACTTTTTTCTCAATGAAATGCATGAAGTGACACCGTCCGGGACAGTATAGTTACAGGCTCTAATGCAAATGGAGTTAAAGCACCTTTCGGCCATTCTGCGTGATGTTGCATTTTAAGTAAAGAAATTTGGGAGTCTTCGATCAGAAATAGACTTCTATCATGCAAAGCCATCTCATATGCCAGATTTTACATCCTCTGGTAAAATTAATTTCACTTATTAAGATGGCTTTAAGGCGGCATTTTTAGACAAGCTGTCCGAAAGGACTCGAAGCTTAGTACCAATTGATGCATTCCCTCGATGTTTCCAGAACTAGCAAAAGCAGTGCAGCAAGTGTGTATATTTCAATAAATGCTACTGTGAAGGAGACCAAGTTTTTTTCATATAAAATAAAACTGACTTACTCGTATTCTCCACGAACGTTTTGAACACAGAAGTACGTATAAGCTTTATATATACTGTACACAGCTCTGCAAAAGTTATTTTCAAACACAAAAGATATAATACTGCCAAACATTTAAAAAACGTACAGCAATACCTCATTTAGTCCGCCCTCGATCGACCCGGATTCACTCTACTCCAATTTGACAACTTCAAAACAAACTAAATTTTAATTGAACAAAGTAAAGAAAGAATTCTAAAAACATTAGTTCCTAATATATATTTTTAATACACAACTGAGCCGTTTTTCCCTTTTACAGGCAAGTCTCTTTTTACGATTTATTTTTATGCGGCTTTGTTAACATAGATAAAAAACAGATTCATGTAAAACAAGACAGCAACTTAGACAACGACGACAGTGTTGAAGTGTCTGGGGTAATGAGAATCAACAACTTAACAACTGCGATAAATTACTGGGAAGGAGACTTTAGCGTATTATAAAAGTTGATTTCGATAATTAAACGTAGCTTTGCAATTCGCCAAACGCTAACTAATGCATTTCTTTATTGCAAAGGGAACAAAGAAGAAAATTGGGCAGACACCCATATTGCAACTTTTAGAGAATAAAAATTTATGAAAAACAAGCACTTTTTAAAATTATTTCTAATAAAAGTATTTCAACTTATAAATCGGATTTTTAATGAAAAATAAGGGGATTTTTAATTAATTATCCAAATTTTAATTATTAATATTTTGATTATGTGATGTACTTTCTTGATTAGACAGGTTTGAAAGAGCCCAGGATATCGGTATAACCGATTATCCTAATTATGCGAGGTATTACTGAACAGTGCACTACAGTATACTGCAAAATGACCCACATGTATTAAAATACAAGGAAAGCGATTTTTAAAAAATATATACAACTTCTGATATTTTTTACTGAGGAAAAAGACAACCGAATCCAAAGAAATGGCATCACATCATCTTAAATATTCAGAGCATCTGAAAATGCATTTGAATATTAAAAATGAATTAAATTATTATTGAAGTACATTGAACCTATTATCACAGAATTAAAAGATGTTACATGTTTCCACCACCATGATGTTCGAGAAGGTTATGATGTGACTCTGCAGCCATTTCATATCCTTTCCCTTCCCAAATAAATTATTTTTAGCTTTGGTGTGTGAATAAGATTGTAATCATATGTCAATGTTATCGGCAATGTATGAAACGCCTGCTTGAATAATAGAATACGTGCTTGAATAATAGAATACCTATGCATTTCATAGAATGCCTGCTGTTTTAGGCAAAGTATGAAATATGAGAATTATTATATACTTTACCTAGGTATTGTATATAATATCTAGGCATTCAGTAGAATGACAAATTATCTTTAGGCAAAGTAGCTTTAAAAGCTAATAATAAGGCTGTTATTCAAAAGACGTTCGTTCCTAAAAAATACAAATTTATTTTAAAAAAGTAATGAAAGATTGCCATTAAACCCCTTTAGCTGAAAATATATAAAAAAAATTAGCGAGATAATCTTCGTACCCCATAATAAATTTGTATTCTCTATCTAGCTGAGGCTAGAAATCAATAACATCTACCTGATGATAGGAATTAAATTCATGAAAAATCATAGGTTTCGCAACAATGCCATTTTTAATACCTTTTTGTTTTCCCTGGCATGGTTCACAAAGATGAATGTGCAGATTGATATCATTACGTGTAAGGTTTTTAAAGTTCTTTGATCATTCTATTAACGCTCTCCGTGTCCAAAAGCCAAATGAGTTTTATGATGTACATTAAATAACTCAGTGTCTGAGACATAGTACTGAAGCCTTTTTAACAGAATAAATGAGTTTACTTTTTTCCCCGCAAACATCACATCGTAGGCCCCCGATCTTAATGGTCATTTTATCGTTTTTTTATATCATTTGTTAAGTTCTAGTAAGAAGTTTCGGTTATTCGAACAAATCGGAGATGTATTCATACTTTTCCGGTTTGTAATTTGGCTTTCTATAGAATGCCTAGGCAATGTGTGAAATGTTTAATCATTTCATACGTTGCCGGCCAGTTTTCAGCATTCTATAAAATGCTTAGGTATTCTACAGAATGTCGGATTTCATACTTTTCCGGTAACATGAATAAAAAGCACTGGTTTTGAAGTACCTGATCAAAAATTTTAATTGCAAGTTTTAGTGAAAATACTGAAGAACATCCCAAGACTCTTGAAGAGCTGCAAATCAGTTGTTCATAAATCCTTACCTTGATCCCACAGCTGCCACTTCTGTGAGTATCAGCTTTCTGTGCAAACTTAATGAACAGCAACATGAAACTTTTTCCTTCAGAAAAAGGCACCAAAACCATCTATAGAGTAAACCGTGATTTATCCATGAATAGAATGGTCAATTATTATGTATTTGTCCAAAACAGATGTTAACAATTCCAATATTTATTGACTGCTGTCATCTGTAAAGAAATCAGTAATACATTTTGCCTGGCATATACTGATTTGTAACGTTAACTATAAACTATCCTTTGAATGAAACTGTAATTTTATCTTTCAGCAAAATTACATTTCCTTATTTACCTTTTTATATTGAGCAAAAGCCTTGAATTAATATTTCGTTCAAATTCCAGCTTTAAATTATACATATACGAGGATAGATACAAAAAAAGGTTACAGGTGTAATAAAAAATTATTTAATAACAATAGATAGAAAATACAAAAGGGAATTAAGAGGCATACTTGCCATTAGCCTTCCAACATAATCATTATATTAGCAGAATCTGAAAGCAGAACCAACTTATTTATTAACTCCGCTTGGTATAAATCACGCTCCTGCCCATTCAGCCAGTTCACGGCAACTATTTTCACTTTACTGCCTGAAGATAACTTTGTTCCAAATAAGAGTTCCTTCAATTTTTGAAAAAGAAAACAGTCACTGAGTGCCATATCTGGACTGTATGGGCGGTGGCTCCAGACTTCCCACTTGAACTTCAGCAGAGATTCTTGAATTCGGCGAGCAGCGTGAAGCCTCTCGTTATCAAGATGACACCATCACTCAACGAGGTTCGAATCCCGCGAACGGGCTGGCTGCCGGTGGTTTTCGTGGTTTTCCCCATGTGTAACGTGTATACGAGCCAATTTCCCTTAGAAAGTCCTCCTCGAAGGCATCCCTCCCTTTAGGCAGATAGCCCTCGTGTGCTTTGCCATAATTGAATAACCTAACCATCACTCAACATGCCAAGATGTTTGCGTCGGATAATTTCCTGTAACCTTATCAAAGTGGCACAATAAGGATCGATAGTAACGGTTTGACCATTCTACAAATACTCGGTTAGAATAACACCGCGTGAATCTTAGAATATGGTTGCCATAACGTTACGGCAGAGGGTGTAACTTTAAGCTTTTTTTTTTTTGTTGGTGATCCAGCGTGTTTCATTTCATTCTATAGCGGCTCTTTTGCTTGCAGGGATGAAATGATGACGTAAAGTTTCGTTACCAGTAACAATGCTCTCAGTAGAGTGCTGGCTGTCAGAACAGTAACGCTGAAGAAACGTGAAGCTTCACATCATTCGTGTGGCTTTGTGCTCCTTGGGTAATGCAACTGGTACCCAGCGGGCACAAACCCTGGAATATCCCAATACATCAGAAACGGTACTGTACACGGACCGTAGCTCAGTCTCAGCTCTGACGCGATTGCGGACACAGTTACCCGTTGATCATTTTGAATCATTTCTTTAACTCGTGCCGTGTTGATGTCTGTCGTTGAAAAACATGGACGGCGCTTGCAGCCTATTGCGGTTTTCCACAACTTTGACGTCATTTCGCTACAATTTTCTGAAATTCATGATTTTACTGTGAATTTCAGATGAGGATACATTGCCTATAAGAAAGAATGTTGGCTCGCATTTCCAAACGCGACCACTTTTCTAAACGTCTTGCAATTTCAATCACTCTGACGTGTCTGCGAACTTGCACTAGATATCCGCCCAAGCGCTTAAGACAATTAGTGCCATCTGTCTCCAGTCTGGGAAAAAATATTTCCTACACGATAATTCAGAATAATTACTTTTCAAATTCTGCTGCTTGTAGTCTTTTCTTAAGATTCATCTACACACACATATATATACACCAACCTGATAACACATAACCTAAAATTTTGAATAGAAGTACACCTATGACCCTTTAACTATTGTTTTATCTTACAAGTAGCATGCCAATTTCATACATATTTTAGGATTCATGAAGCATAAAAGGTACAGAAGC
This sequence comes from Stegodyphus mimosarum, assembly GCA_000611955.2. NCBI lineage: Eukaryota > Metazoa > Arthropoda > Arachnida > Araneae > Eresidae > Stegodyphus > Stegodyphus mimosarum. The sequence continues at coordinate 31,737 of KK116938.1, forward strand.
ATGGACATTAAATTTAATTCAACAAAGACTTGCAAAATATTGACACCATTTTGCTTTTGATTATTATTAAACAAAACAATCCCTATTATTGAAAAAAAACTACCAACATAAATTTGATTTCATTACACTATGAGGAAAACAAAGTCTGTTCACAAAGTTCCCTGAAAGGCAATAATTTAGCAGTCAGAATATGAGGAAAAATATAATACAAAATATAAGATTATAAGTCATATTTCATATTTACTTTTCACTGTGAATTTTATATAAGAGAGATGTAAGTAATATTTAATTCTTCTTAAACATTTTATTCTGAAGATTTTTTCTCCTTGTTTACTGATAAACAACTGAGTGTATTTTCATACATTTCAATGTATGAATAGAATTTTGTATTAATAAACATACATATATATCCTAAAGCAAAATGTTAATTTGATGCTGTATTGCTTATGGTATGTATTTCGTATTTATTATATGAAGCGTTTGTGTTAATAGAAAGCAACTTATTAAATTTTGAAACTGGTTTTCTGTCATTATTTTTTCTTAAAATTACATTAGTACACGTAATTGCCTTTTTTATTAAAAAATATTAATAAAATTACAGTACCTAGCAAAGTGCTCTGGCTTTCTGGTCATTTAACTAAGGGAAGAGATGCTAAGGGAAACTAGCTCCTATTCACAGCCGCCCAACAGGTACAGTGGTTAACGCTGCTGACGGCCGTGCCGAAGGGCCCGGGTTCGAATCTCAGAGAAGGCATGGATATTTGTAAATGTATAGTGTCGCTCCGGTATGGCGGCACTCTTAATATGAGACGAACCGAAAGTCCCCTCATGTGGTTTGGTGGAAGGGGAGAGGGGTGGAGACCCTCGGACCCGTCCCCCCCCCGAGATGCTGTCCGTGAAAATTGGGGCTGAACTGAGCAAAATTACACTGTCACCTGTAAGGTGCTCAAGGTTGTTACCAACGACAGGCGTAAAACTAGCACTCCTTACCACGTGGTACACACATGTCCATAAATTAAGGATAATCAGCAAAGGAAGACTTAGAAGCAAAACAAATTTCACTTATTTGTAAAGCTTATTTATTAGACAAAAGGTAAAGAGCAAAAAAAGATGCTATATGTTTCATATTATTAAAAAAATTAGCGATTTTTTCTCCCTGGAGCAAATTATAAAAAAAAACCTATTTACAAAAATCAAATATTACATGGTTGGTAGAATTGTTAATACATTGTATGTCTTTCAGACGATGCAATACAGTCCGTATAACGCCTAGGCATGCTGAGTATCAAATTATCGATCTGATCTTGGGGCATATTACACCACTCAAAAAGCAATGCTCTCCTAAGTTCCGATAGACATGTAGGAGGAGGTTGACGGGCTGCAACTCGTCGGCCAAGCATGCCCACACGTGCTCTACTGGATTCAAGTCCGGTGAGAATGCTGGCCAGTTCATACGGGTGATATCCTCCGATTGAAGGCATTCGCTTACGATGTTTGCACGGTGAGGACGGGCGTTGTCATCCATAAACACAACTTGAGCGCCCATGGCGCCCCGAAACAAACGTACATGTTGTTCCAGAATAACGTCCCGATAGATTTGGCTTGTCATGGTTCCAATTTGCACATGCAGGTCAGTTCTGGAGCCCAGAATAATTCCACCCCAAACAAGCACTCCTGCACCACCGTAATGGTGTCGTTCAATGATGTTTTCTTGGTGGTAATGGGTACCTGGAGCTCTCCATATGAAAGTCCGGCGAGAATCAGACTGCAAGCTAAACCTGGACTCGTCGAAAAACATCACACAAGCCCACTGTTGCGGTATCCACAATGCATGCTCTCTACTCCAGGCTAACCGCAGGGGACAGTGAGTTGCAGTAAGTGGAACGCATCTGACAAGTCCACGAGCATATAGACCAATCTGCCCTAAGCGTCTGTACACGGTCTGCCTTGAAATTGTATTACCAGTGGCTGAAGAGAGCTGACGAGACAGGTCTGAGGCTGTGCTCCGCCTGTTTCTTTTGGCAGTAACTGCCAAATACCTGTCCTCATTCGGCGTTGTAACTCTGGGGCGACCTGTGCTGTAACATCTACTCCCATTACCATCATCTTGGAATTGTTGCCAAAGCCTGGAGATGACACTCTGGGCAATTCCAAGTTCGTCTGATACTTCCAATTGAGTACGCCCACATTCCAGACGGCCGATAATTCTACCACGTAAAAAATCATCCAAATGCGTCCTTTGTGTCATAACTATTATTGCACTGAAATGCTTATAAAGCGCCTGCGAGCAATTTTATTTCTTTGCCTGTATTCCTTATATATCACTCTCTTACACTCTCGTCATTGTGACGTACCATCGGTGTCATCTGGTTACTTCCTGAAATTTGCATATGATTCTTGAAGATGTGTGTAGTGATTTTACAGGTGATATATTTATTTTAGAGTTCGATTTCCGCCTGACTCCGAATTATCCTTAATTTATGGACATGAGTGTATTTCGTGGACTTGGGCTGATGTTACTGCCAAACGAGCGACAATAAGTAGTAACAACAGAACCGCTCCTATTCACATTGCAAACAGGTAAAACCATGAAAGCGCGTATGCAATCAGCTCATTCGTAGAATTCCGAATCGAACTGCAGGTGTTTGATGTTCTTATCTACACGGCCACTGATGGGTCCTGTAAATAACAAAAAAGTAGATCTTAATATCTTTTATTATTCAACCAAGGTTTTACTGGAATTATATCTAAATAAATTGTATGATATCAAAAGCATGTTTTAAATGCAGGTGGGTAGTAGAAGAGTTAGTCAGCTTTATAAGGCCAGCCATGTGATAGCAAAAACGAAGATTTCACTAATGAGAAACTAAGTGTTTACATAAAATGGAAATGTTTTACATTCGTGAATTTAATATTAAACCAAAAATCGTTCTACGCATTTCATATAAAAAATTATGCAAGTGTAACCAAAAACAAAAACGGAGACACAAAATGTATCGTTTCTAATTCTATATTTAACAGAGCTAGACAAATTCCGTGTGACTGACTCCTTATGAATCAAAATACAGAATTTTTTATAACGTCAGTTAAAGTAAAATCCAAACAAGAAAGAAGCTATGCATAATAGCCTCTTCAGCTCTGAACTTGTTTTAATTTCCAAAAAACCTTATGTCCTTGCTCTAAAGTAAGGCATTTAATATATCCGTTGGGGGGAGCAATGTGAGAGAAACCCGTCCAACTAGATTTATGTTGGATAGAAGCACTTACTGTCCGCTAAAATACACAGCTATTAAGTACAGTCGTTTTGCAGAATCGATAAAACACATGCTTTCGTACTCCACTGTAACACTTCTTCACCTGAAGATCGAGCAAAAGTCAGGATTTTTTATCTTGAAAACTGATCGAGTTATCAAATCTCCTAATGTGTACGCCGCTGTCAGAAAAACCAGTTATTTCTGCTACTGTCAATATGCATCAAAGGGAATGCAAGACATGGAACTTGGGATTGTTAACCTTCGTTATGTGTTAAGCATGGAAGTGAATGTTTAAAAATCCAGTGAAAGGTTTAATGCAAGGTCCCAATGCCTGAGGTTTAACCTCATAAGAAATCAAATTCAATAATTTCTCTAGTGAAAAAGAACTCTTCACCATGGTTCAAGAGCTGATTATAACATTTCACCAGACTAAAATTTTTCTTAGAACAAGGGGGTTGGAAATCACTTTCATACCGTAGAATATCATACACTACAATATGAAACTGTGAAAAGGAATTTACTTCAACCCCCTTGCTCTAAGCAGCGCTTAACTGCACCCTGTGTGGATGGGTCGGCATATTTTTGGAAGCGGCAGTCTCCACGTGAAATATTTTTAGATGGATTAATCATTTGGATCGTCCAGGCAGATGACGTATAACGAAACTGTGAATTGCTTTAAGGAATTAAATCGAGAAGAAATATTATTTTTACTTGAGATATAGTATTTAAAGAAATCACCACGAGATTTCACGAGATTGCATACTCTCGTTATTCATGTTTCATTCCGTCTAAACTTTTGAATGAAAATTCAATTAACACTGATGAAATTAACACTGATAAGAAAATTCACTTAACACTGATGATCGTAAACACTGATGAGACGCAAAGTCTGTGAACACAGAAACACTAAAATCTTGAAAACGAAAAGACGCACAAGTACAAATTCGGTATCCACATGTATCACAAAGAATCATGCGTACAACACAAATAAAAAATCCCACTAGATCCCTACCCGTTCTTCATTAATCAAAGAAACCCGTACTTAATTAATCATCTTCCTTCGCCAGCCGCTGGACAGTTATTATTAGACACCGCACACTTACATAAATCCCTCCCTCTCGATTCGAACTTTGGCTTGATCATACAGCATCTGGCACTGCTAACCACTCTACTAATTAAGGCAGCTGTGAAAGCTAACCACTGATTTCAAAACATTATAAACTAGTTAGAGTTCTACAACAGATTTCACACTTCAGCAAGAGTAAGATTCATATTTGTCTGCACTGCTTTTATATCAAAGCACTAAAGTGCAATGTCATCTGCAAAAATATGATGCTGAGTCTCTTATTTATCGCTTTCTCTATGCCAGTCAAACACAATGAGAAAAGTAATGGACTTAAAAACAGTCAGTCAAGGATGCTATTTTGCAAACCAAAACTGTCCCATACTGAACTTTTTTTTTACTTTTTCTTATTAATTTGTTCGGTTAATCTTCGGATTATGGTAACTTGGCGGTTTTTTGGCGAAAATTTGGCGAGCAACCTTGCTACAGCAACCTGCCAGTTTTTTTGGGGAGACGCCATTTTGTTTTCACGAAGTAAAGTTTTTTTTTTTTTAACTCAACATTTTTTCCAACAATCTGCTAGCCGAATTACGTTTATGCTAGAATTTTTATAGAACAAAAGTGCTTAATCATGACGAAGATTAGGTGCGAAATTCTTTCCAAGTGCTTATTAGCTAAAATCACGATCGGAATTTTCCGAAAAGTCGTGGAACAAACGTGCACTGAAATTTGTTTTTACAGGGGAAATTTGCATATGAAACATGTAAATAATTTTTCTCGTAAATTAGAAAAATTTCCACGAAAATGGAGGAAAATTTTGTGAATCTTTGAAGTTGGTAAAAAAGGACATATATGAAATTACCTGATCGCTAAAAAGTATGTATACTATGCAAGCTTTTATATGTTCA
>KK116938.1:37157-60246 GCA_000611955.2 Stegodyphus mimosarum
AAAGAACACTAAATATAAATAAACATATACATTAAATTAATAAAAATTATTATTATTATTATAATTTTTATCGCCTTACTAAAATGTCGCCAAAAGTCGCCAAACTACCAGTTACCATATTCCAAAGATTAGCCATTTGTTCTTTAGGAAATCTGAAATTCGAAGGACAGTAATGTAAACAAACCATAAATATATTACCTTCAAAATGTAAATATACCATAAGCGTGTACTATAAAAATACACTATATGCAAGTTAATACAAGAAAAATAAAAACGTTGTACATATACATGCAAGAAGATAACCAACAGCTGACATTCAAAACTTTATATATACAATGGATCCTCGAGATACGAGCACCTCTATATACGAGACATTCGAGATACGAGGAAAGTATGAGCGAAAAACCCGTCTCTAAATACGAGCATTGACTCGAGTAACGAGCAAGACGTATGCGTGGCGTAAGATTAGTCAGTGCTCTTTGACTACGTGCTTGTGCGCTTGTGAGAATATTTTTATACATTTAACATAAAAATAATTATTTCATGATGCCTCCCAAGAACATTGCTGTCTCAAATAGTGCTGCAAAGAAAAAGAAGGAAGCCATGGACTTGAAATTGAGAAAGAAATAATAGATAAGCATAAGCGTGGTGTAAGAGTGACGGAATTGGCGAAGACTTACGGCCGTTTGACATCGACTATCTGCACTATGTGTCCAAAGGAGTTATCGTTACTGTCAAGAACCGCCTAAAACTCCTAGAAGATGATGAGAAACTGTTGTTAGTGTGGATTTACGAGAAGCAGTTAATAGGCGATTCGGTGTCAGAAGCTATCATAAAGGTAAGCTACGGTTATATTATTTACCAGTGTTATTTATTAGCAAAACTGATTTTTATGTCGATATTTTTCGGGATGAGGAATGGATTAACTGGATTTCCATTATTTTCAATGGAGAAGTTTGTTTCTAGATACGAGAAATTCGCTATACGAGCTCAGTGATGGAACGAATTAAACTCGTATCTGGAATTTCCACTGTATATAAAAAAATTAATTGTGCATGCACGTTATCCACTATTAGATTGATTCCAAATAAAACAGTCAATAAATATCCGCTTCTCTACTGTTAACGCGTTTTTAAGCATCAGTATGTAATGAATATGTGCAATTATCTTCTATGTGTTCAATAAATCAATACATTTTGCATTTAACATTTACTTCACGAGTCACTTAGATCTACCAAATAATGACACCCTCAGCTTTTATTCGGAACAGCAGATTATCGCTAAAAATTCGAAACTTTCTAACACTAATAAAATTAAAAATTATTTTACAAAAGAAAACTTTCTATAGAAGCGTAGTATTGGAAAATGCAAACAGACGATAAGAATGAGACCTAAAAATGATTTGAAACAAGCTGAATCGTATTTAAAGAGATACCGCTATAAAACTGTTGTAAACAATATCTGGCTTTGATAATTGTATACAGAGTTACAATTAATCAAATTTTGCCAAGAAGAAATGTATAGGGCGGGTGAAGTTTCCACAGTTACCTTTGAGAAATTGAAATTACTGATATACAGCAAGACCTGAAGTCTGCAGATAAAATCCCTAATACCCACATCACCACAAAAGTTGTTTTAGTATCTGTCATGACGTGATGACCACGCATGCGCAGTTTAGCCGAACGGCCTGCAACGCCTCTCCCTCAGGTGACTTACTAGAGAAGACATTGTTAGTAGCGAAGTGAGGACGGTAACCCGCTGTACGCCAGCGTAATAATGATAAACCGGGTTTCTATTTTTGTGTTAACTTCTTATTTCATTTGTGTGTTAATGAAGTGTTCGTGCCATTAAATGTCCGGTTTTAGACGGTGTCCATATTTAGTTCAAATTCCACGTTACGCAAACATACATCCAGAACCCGCCTAAGAAGTACTATGTGACAGCGGTGTCAGAAAAGGGCGATATATAGGATTCTTCGAAGTTCACAAGTAAACGCGTACGTGAGCCTTCAGAAAGGTGAGAAATATTTTGTTCAATTTATTTTGTCGTAAAGTGAAATTCAAGGTTACCAAAATGGCTGAACAGCTAACGAAATCTAAGAAAGAACGGAAAGTTATTAGTTCAGCCATTACTAAAGTAACAAGTTCTATTGAATCCTTAACTGCAGCCAGTAACTTTGAAGACCTAGAAGAATCACTGGAAATTTTAAAAGTAAAAGCTATTTCTTTGAGAACGTTAGATGAAAAAATTAAAACTTTGACTGATGTTAATGACATTGAAACCGAAATCGAAAGTGCCTTGGAGTACGAAGAAAAGATTGCGAAATGGAGTTTTAGAGGCGCAAAATTATTGGAAGGAAAAAGAAATATCAATAATTTGCTAGTTTCTAATGGTTCTTCTCATGATAGTAGTGATTTACCTATTATTTCTGGTGTTAATAAAAGTTCTGATTACAATGTCAAATTGCCAAAGATTATGATTGATAAATTTTATGGAAACGCTGAAGTGTGGCAAACATTTTACAATTCTTTTGACACGGTAATAAATAAAAACGAAAAACTATCTAAAGTGGATAAGTTTAATTACTTGCTTAGCCTGTTAGGCGGTGCAGCTTTTAAAAAGGATAGAAGAATTTTCTTTATCGCCAGAAAACTACGACGAAGCACTTAAAATTCTTAAAGACAGATACGGCAGAAAAGATCTTCTTATTAATTCTTATATGCATAAACTCTTAAATTTACGACCTATCCGAAGTTCTAATGATATTCATGCTTTGAGAGAATTATATGACACGTGTAACGTACAAGTAAGGGCACTAAATTCGATAGGAATCAAAACCAAATCGTACGGAAATTTACTGTGTTCTTTATTAATGAAATGTATTCCTCAGGATATGACTCTTGATTTTGCTCGTCAAAAAGCAGATAAAAAAATTTTAATATCGATGACCTCATAAAATTTCTAAAATTGAAAATTGAAAGCCGCGAAAGAAACTTCATTAGATTTACGCTAATTCTCTCGGAAAGGCATTATCGACCCAATAATAAAACCAAACAACTTCCGCACGCGAAATTCATTCAACGCCAACAGTGTCTGATGCCAACTATTTCCCTAATGTAAACAAAGTTGCAGCTGTTCGAACTTTTCCTTGCGTAAAATAGTGTTTCGGAAAAAGGTGTTCTATCCCCGGAATAGAGAAAAAAAGTTTAAAAGATTCTAATCGATGCTTTCTTTGTTTCGAAGAAACTGTAGAACACAAAATTGTTCATCTCAATTAAAATTCTCAAAATGTAAGTCTAATCATAATATATTGTTGCATGAAGATAAGAAAAAGATTAATAAAGAAGAAACTAAGAATAATTCTAACGCCGTAACAGCAAAGATTTCTTCTAAATGTTTTAATGTGAAGCAAGAAGTTAGGGAATTAGTCGATGATTTGCCAACTGTTAAACTTATTTGTGATGGTAAATTAATTAAGATAGTAGCCGATACTCATGGTGACTTTGCATTTGCTTAGTGCTGGTGGACTTTGGTAACAGCTCTTGGAGGTAGGCTTTAGTTCAGCGCATCGCGGCTCTTGGTAAGTCATTGTTTTTGTTTTAACGAATTTATTCATGATGGATTTGCCTTGTTTTGAGAAACTATAGGTTTTTTATTTAACATGGCTGATATTGATTTATTTCGAAATCCAAATTATTTTGAAAATTTAATTGTTAATGGCTCGTTTGAAGAAATTCAGGCTCAGTTAACGCAATTGCAAATTTATCGTAACCAAATTCTAAATGAAACTGTTCAGGTTACTCCAGATATTGCTGACTTAATTAATAATGCTATAGATAAACTAACTCATGCTTTTTCTAATAAATAAGGAAAAGGAACTAACCCAAAATGTTAAACGAGTTTTAACAGGAAAAATTACTAAAATGCAATCTAAAGAAAAATCTAACTCTAAGAAAGAATCTGGATGGATAAGCCCAAAAAAGACGCATAAACGTTCTCTTAGTAATAGTAGTAGCGTTTCCTCAACATCTACTAAAAATCGCTTTGTACATCTTTCTGATGATGATGACATGAATGTTAATAATGAATTAACCCAGGTCTTAAATTCTCAACCAACTACTGATGAAAACTTTTTCAAACCGCTTAAAACTGCAAAAAGAATTCCACCGATCATAATTTCGTAAATTACCAATTGGAAACCTTTACGTGAGCAATTAAAGAAAATTGTTTCTTCTTTTCAAAGCAATTGCAAAGGTGGAGATATTCACCTCAAGGTCAAATCCCCAGATGACTATCGAAATCTCAACAAGATTTTTAGACGAAAGTTCGATACCTTATCACACCTTTCCACTGCCGCTTGAAAAACCCATAAGAGCAGTTATTAAAAAATTGCCAGGACATACTTTACCAGAGGATATCATGAAAGAATTAAAAGCTTTAAACATACCCGTTAAAACGTTTCGACAAATAACCAAAAAGACTGAAACCGAAATTGTTAAATTACCTACATATGTAGTAGAAGTTGAGTTCAGTGCTCGAGGAAAAATGGTTTTCGATCTGACCCATATTTTGGATCTTGGGATCCAAGTTTGCACCTTTAAACCATCTCCTGAACACAAACAGTGTCATAAATGCCAACGATACGGTCATTCTAAGAATCATTGTAAACATAACCCTCGATGCCTAAAATGCGGTGAAAACCATCTTACATATACATGTAAAAAAGATAAAAATTTACCCGGAAAGTGTTGCCTATGTGGCGGACAGCATGTATCATCATATCGTGGTTGCGCTAGACATCCAGACAATATTAAGAAGTCTATCGAACAACAGCAGACGACACCTAAGCAGACGATTTTCTTTCTCTTCTTTATACCCTAACAATGTCAGACGAAATTGCTTTTTGCTTTTTTGCGCAGCTGTGTTTTTTCTTGCTTTAGGTGGAAAACTGCTATGCTTGTGTGATCATCATGTCTGAAAATTCAACTCAAATTAGTATTTCGCCTGATTTAGAAAATTTCCCCCCCGCTCGCTGAGCAAAATGGTGGGGTGGCTGCTAAGCCTACCTCGTGGTCGGATCGTGTTGAAGCGGAAGAGATGGATACTGCCTCGACTGAAAATGGTGTTAATTCTATGATTGCCTTTCCGAATGATGAAGTGTTATTATCTAATATTGAAAATGTGGATACCACAAATATTTCTGTCGCGCTCAAGCTTGCCAAAATGGATATCTCGTGTGCTAAATCGTTTAATCCAGCTAAACGCATTAGTGTTGCAAAGTGCTGAGGGAAAAGTGTGGATAAGCTTCACTCAACCATCCAGTGTAATAATGAATTGTACGGGCGACTCTCCGCGGATTTACCTGACAAAGTATTGTGTAAAATATTGGAGGATAATTCTATGCTACAGAACAGTGCTACAGCCATCGAAGGTAAGTGCGCTATCTTACTCGCTAGCTGTGTCAGTTTGCCTGATGATAATTCTGTAAATAATGTTAATGATAATCAAAGTGCTAATATAAATGTTAATCCTAGTAATAAGAGAAAGATGCCTAATATCTCCTCAGTTAACGACGGCTTTAAGAAGCCAAACAAAACGGCCAAAGGAGTTCGGCTCACTAAGCCCAGGCCACTTTATTCCTGCAAAATAAATTTGCTAGCCTTGGTGTAAATTCTAATGGTTCTAATAATAGTACTGAAGCCACTGGCTCAGATAATGTAAATAATTCTATTGATAACCCTGTAAATAATGTACATAACAATGTTGATTTATCTAATACTGTGAATGCTAATAATGTATCTATGTCAAATGCAAATAATGTGTCTACCCCTGTAAATCAGCATCCGCAGTATGACTTCCAGAACCCCCCCTATTATGCTCAAGCCCCGTGAGACCATTACGTACTATGCTTTCTTGAAATCCCTCTCAGAAGAACTTCCTGATTCAAAGTTCTACGGAAGAGTCACCGAAGAATTCTTGAAAATAGAGCCTTCGCTTCCTGATGATCATAGAGTACTCAGTCAGTATTTTCTCTCAAATTCAGTTGAACATTACGTCATAAACCCAAAACACAAGAAACCCGTCAAGGTGTAAATTAGAGGACTCCCAATTGACACAGATATAGGTATCATCGCTGAGGCTCTTCAGGCTCTAAATTACAATGTAAATAAAATTGTTCAGTTGACCCGTTTTCGTACTAAAACAGCAATGTCTCTCTTCCAGGCGGAAATTTTTCCTGATATCAATTTTGAAAAGATCTATGACATCAAACATCTTATGTTATTCAATGTAGTGATAGAAAAATGTTTCGAAGAATCAGGTGCCACAATGTCATAATTGTCAAAAGTGGCATCATTCTTCCGAAAATTCTCATGTGGCGCCACGTCGTGTAAAATGCGCCGGTCATCACAAAACTGCTGACTGCAGTCTTAAGGGTCGCCTAGAAAACCCTGTGTGTGTAAACTGCCTTGGGCCCCATGTAGCTTCCTACAGGGGATGCCCAAGTTCCCGACCATCAAAAAACAGCAAAAATCTTCCCTGGTTAAACCAGGTTTAAGTTTTGCTCAGGCTGCCTCTCGTCGCGGCAATACTGGAAGCGAAGCCGTTAGAGCCTCAGCCCCAAAAGTCTCTGCTGATGCTGATCGACAAGCCCCCCCAAAAGAATAATTTCAATGCAAATTATGTTTCTCAAAGTGCCACCCATGTCACAAACATGGAACCACCAGTTTATCCTGTATATAATCATGGGCTAACCCGTAAACAATCCACTGATAATATAACTGGCAGTCACTCAGACATTTTCGAACTTATGAAAGTTATGAAAGAAGTGGAATCTGCATTCGGCTGTAACATCAGTCAAGTAATTCATATCTACAAATCTAAGCTCCCAGAACTTAAAACATGTGATAATTTAATAGACAAAATTCAAATCTTACATTTAATCTTAGAAGAAATTTACGGGTTAGCCACCCATAGTCAATCATGAACAGAGGTCTTTTAATAACTACATGGAACCAAATGGGTTATACCGCAAAATTGATGAACTCAAATTTTTTATAAATGAGTACAGTCCAGATATTCTTCTCATACAAGAACACAAGCTTAGTCCACAATTCACCTTCAGTATTGCTAATTACTGCCTCTACCGACTTGACCGTCCTCGCCTGACTACCAGAAGCCCTGGAGGGGGGCTCATTATTTTGATTAAGCAATCCATCACCCACCACCAAACAACAACTCCACAGCTAGTTGCAATTGAGGCACTGGCAATTACAGTCACTCCACTCACATGACATCCACTCACAATCATCTCCGCCTATGTACCTGGCAACAAAAGATTGCAATCGAATATTTCTCAGGACTTCAGTGCCTTATTCCAACTCAACAGGCACGCGATAATAGGCGGAGACTTCAACTCACTTCACCGCGCCTGGGGCTCCTCTTACACATCTTACCTAGGTACTGTAATTCACCGATTTGCCACACAGGCCGGAATTACCATTGCTGCCCCAGACACCCCAACACGCTACAATGACAGAAATGCCAACACACTGGATTTCTTCCTGTTAAGAGGATGTCAGTCCAGTTACGTGCAGACTATCACAGAATTATCTTCGGATCATAGTCCAGTCATGATAAATCTGGACACTTCTGTCCGTAGCTCACCAGACAAAAAGGCCTTTATTACTAATTGGGCTAATTATGCCAAAGCCTTAAACAACACTTCACTACACATTCCAACAGCACACTCCGGTGAAGAACTTGATGCCTTAGTCGCATCCTTTACGAATGAGCTAACGACTGCATTAAATGCAAACAGTACCTCTCTGCCAGAAAAGAGAAATACCATTAACCTAGAATTCAGAAAGCTCATTCAGCAGAGGAATGCGGCTAGAAAAGAATGGCGAAGGACACGATTTCCAGCAGACAAAACCCAGTTAAATCGTCTCAACCACAGAGTCAGGGCTCTTACACGCTTACATGCACAGCAAGAATGGGCTACTTACCTCACTTCCCTCTCAGCTGATGACAGCTCAGTGTGGAAGACAACTGCTAAGTTAAAGAGATGCCACACCAACATTCCGCCCCTTAACGACCAACTAGGAATTGCATACACCGAAACTCAGAAAGCTGAGTCATTAGCTGATCACTATGCTTCTCAGTTTTACACCAACAACATATCTCACCCTCCAACAGAACGCACTGTCACTGATACACTAACAAAATTCCTCACAAACCCACGCACAAACAACATCCCTCTTGTCAAACTATCAGAGATCCTTGAACACATTGAGAAACTAAAAATCAAGAAAAGCCCAGGATTGGATAAAATTTCGAATAAAATGATCAAAGTATAGGAATACTTATGCTACTAAAGTTAACTTCTATAATCAACGATATGCTCCGCCTTGGCCATTTCCCATCCCCATGAAAGACTGCAGTTGTCACGCCAGTACTGAAGCCTGGAAAACCAGCAGAAGAGACAGCATCCTACCGGCCAATCAGTCTGCTATCCTCTTTGAGTAAAGTAGCGGAATATGTTATCCTTAAACACATCAAGGATTTCCTGCAACGGAAGAATATTTTAATCCCTGAGCAGCACGGTTTCCGCCCACGCCACTCAACTGTACATCAACTATATAGAGTTGTGGAGAACATCTCGTACGGACTTCAGAATAAACTAATCACAGGTGCCATTTTTCTCGATGTGTCCAAGGCTTTCGACCGAGTTTGGCTTGAGGGTCTCATGCACAAACTCATTACCCTGGGACTCCCAGATTACATCACAGCCATCACCTACTCTTACTTAAGAGATAGACACTTTATCGTTCGTGTAAACACTGCACATTCTACTCCACGTGCCATCAAGGCAGGCGTCCAGCAAGGTAGTCTCCTTGGGCCTATATACTATATCCTCTACACGAACGATATCCCACAAACACCACTCACCACTCTGGCAATGTATGCCGACGACACAGCAATTCTATCACAAAGTGCATCTCTGAGCCCATTAGTCCACTCACTACAAACACACGTCCATGCACTTGAGTCCTGGCTTACTGCCTGGAAAATTAAGATCAATGCTGACAAGTCAGAGGCAGTATTATTCACCAGAAAAATAGCAATCGACTACAATTTGTGTGTGCATATGTACAACAATCCCATCCCGTGGACTAAGCAGGCCCGTTACCTTGGTGTCATATTAGACAAGCAACTCACATGGTCCCCCCACATAACACAGCTTATTGATAAGTTTCGACTACGTAAACGTACACTTACCCCCTTAATTGGTCGGAACTCGGTTCTAGCTAATGACAACAAGTTACTCATTTATAAAACCCTTTTGCGGCCCATAATTACCAATGCCTGCCCGGTTTGGGGCTACACATGTAACATCCATCTCAAAAAGCTACAAGTGTTGCAGAACATTACGTTAAGGCACGCGACAAACTGTCGCTGGTTTATTAGGAATGCAGCCATCCATCGAGAGCTGGACGTCCCATATTTACATGAGCTCATTGCTGAGTTTGCTAATAATTTTTATAACAATATTTGTAAAGTGGGCAACCACTCGATCCCAATAATTACTTATGACATAAATGATCCACGTAATATTAAAAGGCCTCGTGCCGTTCTAAGATATTTAACTAACTGATAATTGTTCATTTTCCTGTATCATATATTATTTCTGTTTTGGCACTAAATTTCATCATCTTGTAACTGCTTCTTGTTTTGTTTTGGTATTTTGTATATAGTATGTCTTCTATTTTGTATATTTGTTTACTTTATTGTATCTACTTTATGCTTGCTCAGACACAGGCAACTGGCATTTCTTTTGATAATTAACAACAATAGCGCACTTATTCTTCGTTTTCTTGTGGCCTGCTTGGCAGGTGAAGTTATGACGTATCTTCTTCGGACTCGTGCATGTGTTTTTGAATTACATGATATTTTGAACTATGATTATGCCATATATACAAAATGGGACGACATGTATTCTAAAATCGAACTTTTATTACTCCGGGGTAGCGAAACCCGCGGATACCCATACAGTGAACGGTGTCGCGTTTACCTGAGCCGACGATACCTAAGCAGACGATACAATTCACCCCGTCAACATCGAACAAAAACGCTTGGGAAAAGGAATTTCCAGAACTTCCAAAAACTAAAAATACGACTAAAACTTCTCAACCGTCAACCAATCAAAAGAAAAATGAAAAAGAATCCCCAATTAATTCAGCCATAGACATGATCACATGGTTCCAAAATTTAATAACTAAAGGAAAATAGAACGCTTTTTAAAAGCAGAAACCATAATGGAAAAATTCCAAGTAGGCATAGAAGCCTTTCAACAAATCTTCAATTATGGCCGTTAGGCTAATACCAAATATTCGAAATGTTTATACGACTACTCAAAGTAGTTTAAATATTGCTTATGTAAACACAAATGGTTTACAAAATAAAAACCTTGAAATTCAACAATTCCTAAATGATCACGATATTGACTTACTATTAATCAACGAAACTCATTTAAGAGCTTCTGTTAAATTCAAAATACCGGGATATAAAACTTTTCGGAATGATAGAAGGCATAACAGAGGTGGAAGAACATTAATTTTAGCTAAAAATCATCTACAAACCACTCGTTTTGAAATTAATAATCAAACTTCTATCGAAAACACTGCTATAATTGTTCATCCGCATACGAATAATCCAATTGTTATTATTGCTGTTTATAATCAACCGCAAAATATATTAACAAATATGGACTTGGACTGTCTTCTACAAAGTGACCATCCTATTATCATCGCCGGCGATCTTAATGCAAAACATTCGAATTGGCATTGTAGACGAATTAATAGCAACGGAAACCTTTTACTACAATATGCAATTAACAAAGATATTAAAATCTTTGGTCCAGAAAACCCAACGCACTATGGACATATCGGATCACCAGACGTTCTCGACATAGTTATTACTAAAAATACTTCGCAAATTCCCTATTTGCAAGTAATAAATGAACTCAGTTCAGATCATTTACCGATCAAATTTACTTATTATGGATTTGAACTAAGAAAAATTATGAAAAAGTTGAAAATTGGGAAGAATTCCAGAATAACTTAGAAAAACTACCAGCGCGTCCGGCTTTATCCGCTATTCAAGATATAGAACTCCAAATAACTAAAATTAAAGCAAGCATCAACTCGGCCCTTCATAAATCAACCACTTTTACAGAATATAAAAAGCCAAATTACCTAATTGAGAAAATTAAAGAAAAGAATAGAATTACCAAACTTTGGAGACGATCCGGAGATCCAAGAATAAAAACAATCTTAAATAGGAAAATTCGAGAATTAAAAAGTCTCTTAGCAAATTATCGCACAGAACAATGGGAACTCCTACTTGACTCACTTGATCATAATCATACTGTTGTCTGGAAAATAGCTAAAACCTTAAGAAATCATGACAATAATATTGGCCCTATTCAAACATCTAACAAACTAATATACTCTGAAAAAGAAATTTCCGAAGCTCTGGCTGAACATCTAGAACTTGTTTTTACCACACCTAATCTTAATGATAAAGACACTGATGAAGAAGTTGCTAACTTTATTGATAACCTTACTAACATACCTGAAATAGAACATTTAACTCCTGCCTCTCCAAGCGAAATTTCAATAATAATAAAAAAACTAAAACCAAGAAAAGCTCCAGGCTATGATGGAATCTCTAACAAAGCGCTAAAATTTCCTCCACGCAACTATATTGTGCTCATAACTAACATTATTAATGCTTGCCTTAGACTCAACTATTTTTCAGGACAATGGAAACACGCTAATATAACTGTGTTTGTTAAACCGGGGAAAAACCCGAAAGATTTAAATTCATATCAACCGATTAGCCTATTACCTAGTCTCGCTAAAGTCTTTAAACGCATTTTACAAAGTCGACTACTAAATCACCTGGATACCAAAAATATTATACGAAAAGAACAATTTGGCTTTAGGAAGAGACATAACACAGTGCTCCAGCTTCTAAATTTTACAGAATTCATCGCCGAAGCTTTCACAAAAAATAATACAAAAGCGAGCTGTTTTATCGACCTTGAAAAGGCCTTCGACAAGGTGTGGCACAAAGGTTTACTCTTCAAACTACACCTTGCTCGATTGCCGATAAATTTCATCAAGCTTATTCGTAGCTATCTCAAAAATCGCACCTTTCAGGTCAAAATAAATAATACTTTATCAACTGAAAAACGAATTAGAAGTGGCGTGGCCCAAGGAAGTGTCCTTGGCCCGTTCCTTTTTAATATATTTACTAATGATATGCCCATTCCTTTGAATGCAAATATTGTGAAATTTGCCGACGACACGGCTATAATTACAAAATCCATGAAACCACAATTAGCGGTTGACAAACTTGAAACAACAGTGAATCAAATAACTCACTATTTCAACATGATGGCGAATGAAAATTAATCCCAGCAAATGCCAAATTTTAGTATTCAGAAGACACAAAAAGCACACTCCTATTACTATTAACATCAAAATCAACGGACAAACTGTACCTATTGTTAATTGTGTTAAATATTTGGGCGTTTATTTTGATTCTCAACTCTTATTCAAAGAACATGTTACTTATGCACTACAAAAAGCAACTGCTGCTAAAATAACCATCATAGCTTTAATAAATAGAAAATCTAAATTAAGCATTAACCTTAAAAGAAGACTCTACCTGATGTTACTTCGTCCAATTCTCCTTTATGCTGTTCTTATATAGGCAACTGTTTTTAAAACATATCGCAAAAAACTACAAATATACCAAAACAAAATTCTACGAGAAATCACTGATTCACCCTGGTTTGTGCGAAATCTTCAACTTCATAAAGACTTGAAAATAAAACCTATAGCAGATGAAATTCTATCTACCTGTCACAACTTTTATTCAAGAATCAAAAACTCAGAATATACATATATACGTGAACTTATAAACTACGCCCCTACCATTGAAATAGCGGCAAAAAGACCCAGATCTATCTTTCACAATACCAGATGGTAACCTGTATATAATATATATAATATAGTATAATATATATTATAAAGTATATCTAAATTATTTAATTTATATTATTCCTTGACTTTGCTCTTCTTAAAACGGACATGATCGGTACCAGATCCTTTGCAAAGTCAAATGTACTATATTGTAGTATAATATTTATCAAGAAACTTTGACTTTTGACATGTTAAATATGTCAACTCTTAACTAATCTTAATATGTCAACTTAAATATGAAAACTCTTAAATAGTGTGCCAAGACTGTGTTGTAGTGTTCAAGTACTTTAGTTAAGAGAATTATCTTAATAGTGAACAAAACAATTAATAACTTAAAACATTTTAAGTTACTAAAAAACAGAACTTCAATTGTAAACATTTGTGCTTAATATCTTTAACTCTGTGTTTCAAGAATGCGTTTATTGTGCTCAAGAACAATATTAAGTTAACTTACTCTTAATAAGTGATATACTATTAAAACTTTAAACTTTTAACTCTTTAAAATGCTTGGAAAAGACTTCATAAACAATATTTACTTCATAAAAAGCAGACTGCTAGGGCAGTAATTCTGTGGTGACCTTGTTACATGACTCTACGAGCCAATCATTTTTCTACAAATTCACAAGTTTCGAATATATCTTTAAACGTGCCATTCCAATTAAATTCTTTTTTATACTAAATTATGAACTTAGCCTTTAATTTTCGGCAAAGGATTCCTTCCTTCGCGATTATGCCAAACGACGCTTATCAAAGCAGTTTTCATCGGGGTCAGATTCAGGGAGGGTGACCTCCCTCGTGATCTTTCTCCCAATCACAGCTCGAACAGCGTTCCAGTGCTTTTCTGTCATCCTCACGTACTATGAGTATTTGTATTAGCTTCACCGCGGAAGGCGTGGCGGTACCGCCTCTAGTTTTTATTTCCAACGCCTAAGGGCAAAAATTTTCAAAAGTAGCGGTTAAAGTAGTTGATCTACTATATGCCGTTTTACCAGTAAAAGATTCGATTCGCCGATACTGGCTCACAATTAACCGTCGTCAAGGCTGATATCGTACCAGAAAAATACCGTACGCCAGATGGAAGTGTTATCCTCACGTCAGCTTTCGGACAATCTTTAAGGGCTCCTCTCATTAACCTAGCTTTAGTGATCTATTCTGAAGATGATAAATTTGTCACCTATTTTTATAACCTGTGCAATGGTGGATAAGTTATATAATGATTTACTTTTGTCGTTAAGTGCTTTTAATGAGTTAGTTAGAGATGATAAACGAAAGTTTAGTTTTGAATGCGAAAATATAAACATTACTATGATAGTTTGGTTGAAATGCCTTTTTATGAAAGTGAAAATTTGACGAAATACTTAACCATGATAGGGAAAGCCTAATTAATGAAACATGTAATGAAACTGTTAAGAAAATAATAGGGGAATGATGTGCTCTTTTATATGAAGACACAGGTAAGGATAACTCCAAAGGTAGCACGAGACAAGATCAGTATCTTTCGGATTCAGAACTGTTTCGGGTGCAACAAATGAATGATCCGTCTTAAAAAAAAATGCTGGCAAAATGCTAAGAACGGGAGTAATAACTTTATTGTCATTGACAACTTTTGTGTCATAAAGATAAAATTTTAGGAGAAAGAGTTCACCAGTTAGTTCTTCCTAAATAAGAAAACAAATTTTGGACTTAGTTCATTCTAGCTTATGGGGAAGTCACTGCGTGCCAAGAAGACAGTTGAACGTTTGAGATATTCCTTCTATTGGTGTTAAATCAAGAAAGATGTAAATGAATATTGTAATACTTGTACTTTTTGTCAACGTAAAGCGAAAAAGCGTCCTTTTGATGAAGTTCCGATTACGCCAGTAACACATCCTAAAGAACCATTTCAGGTAATTAATGTGGATATCCTCGGACCTGTACAGCCAAGCTGTCGAGGTTATAAATATATTCTGAATGCTGTTGATCAATGTACGAGATGGCCCGAAGCGGTACCATTGAAGAATTTAAATGTCAAAGCAACATGCGATGCGTTGTTGCAAATCTTTACACACACTGGAATCCCTCAGATTGTTGCTTCGGATCAAGAAACTAATTTTACCTCTTCGTTGACTCAAGAGTTTTTGAAAAAGATCGGATCGTCCCCAAGGTTTTCGATTCCTTACCATTCAAGTTCAAATGGCCTTGCAGATAGATTTAATGCTGTTTTAAAGGGAATGATACATCATACCATTAGAGAACATTCAAAAGATTGGGAGAAACATCTACCATATTTACTTTGGGCTTATCGAGAATTCTCTAATGCTACGACGGGTGTTATTCCTTTCCAGATGCTCTATGGAAGACGTCCTAATGACCATTTAGATATGTTGAAGACGTCATGGACTGATGAAACTCCTGTTCCTCATGGACAGTTGAGCTCAGTTACCGATTATCTGAATGATTTGAAGATGAAGTTGGAAAAAGATGCTGAATACGCAGGACTTACAGATGTTGGAAAGCAACAAGCTTATGCATTCTACCATAGCCAAAAGACTCGTCATAAGGAATTCAAGGAAGGTTACAGGGCTATAGTTTTAATACCTGATAGTCAAAACAGAGTTTATGCCAGACTTTGTAAAAGTTGAACCATCCACCCCTGACAACCATAGAACTCTCAGCCAGTATTTTCTCGCCAACTCGGTTGAGCATTATGTTGTGAATCCCAAGAATAAGAAGCCAATTTAAGTACTGAGAAGAGGTCTGCCTATTGATGCAGACACTGACATCATTGCTGAGGCTCTACGGGCACAAAATTTCAATGTGAATAAAATAGTCCAATTGACCAGATTCCGCACGAAGGCGCCAATACCTCTCTTTCAGGCGCAGATATTCTCAGAAATTAACTTCGAACGAATTTGACATCAAACATTTAATGCCGTTCAATGTTATTTTTAAGAAGTATGTCTCGAAGAATCAAGTGCCACAATGTCATAATTGTCAGAAGTGGCATGTGGCGCCTCGTTGCGTCAAATGTGCGGGTCATCACAAAACTGCAGACTGCAGCCTGAAAGGTCGGCTGGAAAATCCTGTCTGTGTAAATTGCCTTGTGCCCCATGTAGCTTCCTACAGGAGGTTCCCCAAGTTTCCTTCCATCAAAAAACCACAAAAATATTCCCTGGTCAAGGCAGGTATAAGTTTTGCTCAGGCTGCCTCACGCAGGGGAAATATTAGAAATGATGCCACTAGAACCTCAGCCCCCAAAGTCCCTGCTGATGCTGGTCGACAGGCTCCTCAAAATCAAAATCTGAATGTTATTAACCCATTAATGGGCTGACCCTTCGGAACAAAATGCTTTGAAAACGGCTGTATTTTTGTCTAACAAATCCCTCCAAAAAATCTGTTTTGCTTTCAGGAAACGCTTTTAAGATGGGCCATTGCCTAGAGCGGTATATTCGCTTCCCCTTAGAGTGATGGATAAGCCATAAAAGATCTCCCCGCTAATGAATAGCAGCAAAAGCTTGTCCCTTAGTTCCGTTAGTTTTTAGTTTATAAATGTTTGATCTTTTGATCATGGGACTGATCAAACAATAATTTTCCTACCGTAAGTGTTTCTGAATTTTGAAGCAATTTCTAAAATTTTGGCGGTTTTCTAAAAATATTTCGGTAATTTCAGCTATTGAAAATCCTGTCTGTGTGAATTGCCTTGGGCCTCATGTACCTTCATACAGGGGGTGCCCCAAGTTCCGTTCCATGAAAAAGCCTAAAAAATCTTCCCTAGTTAAGCTAGGTATCAGTTTTCCACAGGCTGCCCAATCCTCATGCAGCGGAAATATTGGAAACGATGCTAATAGAACCTCAGCCCCCAAAGTCTCTGCTGATGCTGGTCGCCAGGTTCCACAAACTCAGAATCTCAATGCTAATATTATCCACAAGGGGGCTATCCATGTCATGCAAAACATGGAGCTACCAGTTCACTCTGTAAACAATCATGGGCTAACCCGTAAACAATGTCTCAACTGCCAATAACAATGATTCGGATATCTTTGAGCTCATGAAAGTTATGAAAGAAGTAGAAACAGCTTTCGGCTGCAACACTAGCCAAGTTATCCATGTATATAAATCTAAGCTCCCTGAGCTCAAAAAATGTGATAACTTAATTGACAAAATACAAGTATTGCATCTTATTTTGGAGGAAATTTACGGGTTAGCCACTCAAAACCAATCATAAACAGAGACCTCTTGATCACAACATGAAACGCAAACGGGTTGCACCATAAAATTGATGAACTTCGAGTTTTTATAAATGATTACAGCCCAGATATTCTTCTCATACAAGAACAAAAGCTTAGTCCACAATTTACCTTCTCCATCGCAAATTACTGCCTCTATCGCCTCGACCGTCCAAGACCTACAACCAGATGTGCTGGAGGTGGCCTCCTCATCCTGATCAAGCGGTCCATCACCCACCACCAAACAATAACTTCACAGCTAATTGCCATTGAGGCACTAGCAATTACAGTCACTCCACTCACATGACATCCACTCACAATTATCTCTATGTACCCAGCACCAAAAGATCACATTCGAATATTTCTCAGGACCTCAGTCCCTTATTCCAACTTAACAGACACACGATAATAGGCGGAGACTGCAATGCACTTCACCGCGCGTGGGGCTGCTCTTACACATCTTACCTAGGAACTATAATTCCCCGATTTGCCACTCAAACCGGAATTACCATTGCTGCCCCAGACAGCCCAACAGGCTAAAATGACAGAAGTGCCAACACACTGGACTTCTTCCAGCTCAGAGGATGCTCTTCCAGCTATGTCGAAACTCTTACAGAACTTTCGTCTGACCATAGTCCAGTAATGATCAACCTGGACATTTCTGTCAGTAGCACACCAGGCAAAAAGGCCTTTATTACTAACTGGGCTGGATATGCCAAAGCCTTAAACAACACATCGCTACACATTCCAACGACACACTCGGGTGATGAACTAGATGCCATGGTTACAACCTTCACTGATGATTTGACTACAGCCCTGAATGCGAACGGCACATCATGTTCATTCAAAAGAAACACCATCAACTCAGGACTGAGAAAGCTCATACAGCAGAGGAATGCGGCCAGAAAAGAATGGCGCAAGACCAGATTCCCATCTGACAAAACCAAGCTTAACCAACTAAACCATCAAGTCAGGACTCTCACTCGCTCACATGCACAACACGAGTGGGCTACTTATCTCACCTCACACTCAGCTGATGAAAGCTCAGTGTGGAAGGCCTTAGCTAAGCTTAGGAGATGCTACACAAACATTCAGTCCCTTAATGGCCACCTAGGAATTGCTTACACCGAAACTGAGAAAGCTGAGTCACTCGCTGATCACTATGCTTCTCAGTTTTGCACAAACATATCTCACCCTCCAACAGAACGCATGGTCACTGATACACTAACACATTTCCTCACAACCCACGCACATACAACATCCCTCTTGTCAAATCATCAGAAATCCTTAGTCACATTGAAAAGCTTCAAACCAGAAAAAGCCCTGTCCTCGATAAGATATCCAATAAAATGATCAAGAACATGGGTGTTCTCATGTTGCTCAAGCTCAATGCCATTATCAATGCTATGCTTCAATTGGGCCATTTTCCGATTCCATGGAAAACTGCTGTGGTAACACCAGTACTGAAACCTGGAAAACCATCTGATGACCCGGCGTCTTACAGACCCATCAGTCTGCTTTCCTCTCTCAGCAAAGTGGCTGAATTTGTAATCCTTAAGAACATCCAGAAGCACCTCCAAGACAACAACATCCTTGTCCCTTAGCAACATGGATTCAGAAAACGCCATTCTACTGGGCACCAACTCTACAGAGTCGTCTACATCTCCTTTGGGCTGCAGAACCAGCTGATCACAGGTGCCATCTTTCTTGACGTGGCCAAGGCTTTCAACCGTGTTTGGATTGAGGGTCTCATGCACAAGCTCATAACTCTGGGACTCTCAGACTACATCACATCCATCGCCCGCTCTTACTTAAGAGATCGACACTTTATCGTTCGTGTAAACACTACACACTCTACTCCACGTGCTATCAAGGCAGGCGTCACGCAAGGGAGTCTCCTTGGGCCCATATACTTTATCTTCTACACGAATGATATCCCACAAACACCACTCACCACCCTGGCAATGTACGCCGACGACACTGCAATTCTCTCACAAAATGCATCTCTCAGACCATTAATACAATCACTCCAGTCCCACGTCCACGCACTAGAGTCTTGGCTTACAGCTTGTAAAATAAAAATAAATGTCACCAAGTCTGAGGCAGTGCTCTTCACCAGGAAGAGAAGCATTGACGAAAACCAGTGTGTACAAATGTACAATACTCCCATCCCGTGGACTAATGTCACATTGGACTTGATGTCCCATTGGACAAACTACTCACATAGTCCCCCCACATTACACAACTTATTGATAAGTTTCGACTCCGTAAACGTACACTTACCCCCTTAATTGGTCGCAACCCGGTTCTAGCTCTTGACAACAAGTTACTCATTTATAAGACCCTTTTGCATTCAATACTCACTTATGCCTGTCCCGTTTGGGCTATTCCTGTGCTACTCAACTGAATAAGCTAGCTACAGGTGTTGCAGAATATTACTTTGAGACAAGCAGCACACTGCCACTGGTTCATAAGAAATGCGGATATTCACCGTGAATTAGAAATTCCTGAATTGAGAGTGCTCATTGCTGAGCTTGCAAATAAATTTTATAACAATATCTCAAAAGTGGAAAATCCCTCAATACCCATCTTAAATTATGATATTAATGCTGCAAGTAACTTAAAGAGGCCACGTGCGTTGCTTCGGTACTTTATACTCAATTAGTTGTAAATAATTAAGATTACCCATCTAATTTCTGCATACATGCTTATTTAATTATGCCATATTAACACTAATTCATCATCATGTCACTCTTTCTGCACATGTTGTATTCTTTTATTGTATTAAATAGTGTATATTCTTTTATTGTATTTAATTTGTATTTATGGCAAGTTAATTTTATCACACATTTTGGCATCTGGCGTTTCTTTTTCTCATGTCACCTCGTTAGCCCTTCATCCTGGCCTGCACAGCAGGTGAAGTACAATTTCCTCGGACTCTTTTACGTATTACACGGTATATGGACTGTTAGTGTGTTGATTAAACTGTGACATTCATGGACTCATTATGTATCACCGTATCTATATATTCGAAGATACCAACTATTGGAAAATCTGCACCATGATATACCGGGGTAGCGTCACCCGCGGAAACCCAGACTGTGAACGGTTCGCGTTTACCTGAGTCGAAGTAATGAAGGTAACCCGTTGTACGCCAGCGTAATAATGATAAACTGGATTTCTATTTTTGTGTTAACTTATTTTATTTGTGTGTTAATAAAAAGTTCGTGCCGTTGAATGCTTGGTTTTAGACGATGCCTTATAGTTAGTTTACGTTCCACGTTATGCAAACATATATACAGAACCCGCCCATGAAGTACTATAAGACAGTATCGCCAAAGTGTTAAAAACACATTCTGAAAATTTCAGCTGTTTATATTTTCCTATAAAATTAAACTTTTGATCACAGATACCACCATGGCTTAACTGCTTAAACTATTGTCTGGACGCATTTGCATCTTCTATGCTCTGCACCTGTGTTCTTTTTTACTGTACCTCTCATTCTTCCTTTTTTCTTCTTATTTTCAACTGTGTTCGACTGTGAAATTTCTGTAACTTCATTATATTTGCAGTTAAGTTCACTACAGTAGGACTGCATTACTTACATGTGGTTTTGAGGCAGCACCCACATAAAAGCCGAGACTGTATCCATATGCATTATAATGAAAGCATACATTATATTTAGATTTTTTTTAATGAAGGGATGTTAAATAGGTAGAAAAATGGAATAAATCACATACAAAAAATTACATCTAAGAAAAATATCTATCTATCACAAAGAATCCATTATGAAATTTTTTACATTAATTTTTTACCTTGAAATTTGATTTATTGCAAATCTCACAATCAAATGCTTCAAGCGCTAAGCCAACTGTATTTGCATTCCCGTTTTTATCATGCGCTACTAATTCTACCATTCTCCAGCAGTTCGTAAGAAATTAAAAGCTCACATTATTAATTTCCATAATGAAGGAAACTTATTACTCTATAATACAAATTTCCATAGATTAGTCATAAAATAAGTCATAGATTACAAGAAAAGACAAAGTGTGACAAAAGAACTGCAAAAATTTTGTGAAGAATATTACAAAAGCACTGCAAAACACTGAGAAGGAATAGGTCTAGAAATAACACTATGGAGTAACAGGATTTTCTCACAGTTGTAGTAGAAATCATCACCTCTAATTGATATCTTTAAGGAAAATATGTTAAAATGATAACTGTTTTTCGCAATGTATTATACTTATTAATACTTAAAAAAATAATAAACAAGTATAACATTCAATTAAAGTTTTCTTCCTTTGTAATATTATTTTTCATTGCAAATATTAAGTTAGTTAAATTAACGATTTAAATTGAAAGGCATAGTTTACTTTTAAAATCATGAGTTATTAGTGATTAATAAAATCTTAAGAGAAACTCTGACTTTGTGCCAACAAGTATCTCTGACTGCTGTGGTGCTTGCTTTAGTACCTTTTAACACAGCACCTTTTCACAGTTGCTTACTTAATTTTTCTACCATTCTAGTAAAAATACTACTTCTGGAAGTATCTATAATTATTCTTATCTTATTAATATTCTATGATTAACATTCAATAGCTGTAGAATTATTACATATATTTCATCAGAATATCTAAATAAATGTCTTAACTATGACTTTTAATAACAACTATTTTTTAAACATATTACAAAAAGCTAGAACAATTTTACACCATATAGAAACGAGAAATTTTTTAAAAGTAAGTTAATAAACAAATAAACATTATTTACTACAGCTACAGGAAATAAATTTTATTTACAGAAAATATACACAAAATTTCCAACTTTTTCCTGTGTAAAATGAGAATGAAATGCAGTGAAGCAAAGTTTATAATGAAATTTCTTTAGAAATATTGAAATGTTATCATACAGTTTATCAAACATCACAATATGTGTGGGCAATAATTGATTGCGATTTGAGTCATAATTTTTAGTTAGCCATTCCATAGGATTTTCAAAAAACTCATCAGCCTCATCAATATAGCCATCTGCATTCTCAAAGTTTGGTTCACAGGTTAAAAATTTCATAGATATATTCTTGTGTATATAGCTGTAAAAGAAATGCAAATATTCTTAGACATATAATTTAAATAATGTGTGTACAATGAAAAAAAAAATAATAACAAAAAAAAAGTTAAAATAGAATGCTTTTAAATTAACCAGAAAAATGCATAAGGGGAAAATAAAGCATTACTTACAATAATAAAAAATTAATTACATTAAACAAAAACACCGTGTATTCATTTAAGCAAGGTCAGTGAGCGCATGTTTAGATAATTGAATCAAATTTATTAGATTACAGCAATACATACTAATACTGTCAGTCTAAAGGAATGGATTCTTTTATTGGTGACGTTTTAAGGGAAACTGGCTAGTTTTCTTATTTAGCATTGGAGAAACCATGAAAACTCCTAGGCAGCCACCCTGTTCACAGGAATTTGGGCCTCAGCCAAACTACTAGTATTAGTAATCGTACCCATGGGGCCACTGGTGGGTGATAGTTAATTTGGAGAAGTTTTGTTACTTCATCAATATAGCCAAATATTAGAAATGCTAAAATACATATTCAATTTATTTATTTATTTATTAGTCCAAAGGGGCTTTGTCCCTGAAGGACTATTGTTTTCGTTTTGCGATTTTGCGTCGGAAACATTAAAAGTCTGCATCACTTTTCAAACTGTTGCCACAAAATATTGCAGCCCTGTATTATATTTAAAGAAATTAAATAATGAAGAATGTGCATAAATGTATGTATGTTTCTCGCATTGTGATAAAACGACGGTACCTAAAGCC
>KK116938.1:60472-71503 GCA_000611955.2 Stegodyphus mimosarum
CTGTGTATAGGAAATTCTAGATATGCTCAGTTTAAAATTATTTTGCGATATTGTTCTTTAACTGAATTTTATTCTTTAAATGCGAAGAACATGATATTCAATAAATAAAAGTAACATACAAAATGTTTAAAAAACGCCCCTTCGGACGTAATTTAAAATCTGAAACCTTTCAGATTTTCTTTTTTTTTTATTTATAAAATTGCATATTGTTTGATTATTCTTTAAAATAATTTTGCGCGACCTTCATAATAAACTGTAAAAACTGATGCAAAATTATTGCTTTGATCAAAACATTAATATAATATAAAATGCAAAATAAACAGAAAAAAATTATTAGTATCCAAAAATCAACAAAAGTATTACTAAGGATTAAGTTAACAATTCGACTCTGTTAAAACATGCAAGTGCTATATATTAGCCATCTAAATGCTGCAATTTTTCAAGCACTTGAAATTTTCATGTACCTAGAAACGAAGCATCTTACTGTCTGATGGGGAAAACCCATATTAAATTCATTGCTACCTTGAATGAGCAAAAGAAGTCCATATCACTTTACATACAGAGATTAGTACTTCAGATTTTTTCCAAATAAACAACTGCAGCAATTAATCAGTAGCAATATTACAAAAATCAACTGAATATGATTTTAATTATCTAAAAAAAATATCCATACACATAATGAAAAATATTTTTGATGGTGATATAGATGGATCTTGTGCAGGTGTGATAGATATGTAGATATATACAGTATCTGTCCAACACTCCCCTAAAGAAGTGGATCTGGCAGTAGGATGTAATTTGATGAGCAACTGAAAACTATAAAATTATTGATAGTGGTTTACGAGTTTATTTATGCATGTGTCAGACAATGAGTAAAGTCAAAGAAGCTTAGCGACTAATTATAGCAATATAATGAGATACCGCCTTTGTGAGTAACCTTGCGAAATTTGGGACATTCTACAGAAGCCAAAATCCACTGTGAGTGATGTACTTGTGAAGTGGAAACGTCGAGGCAGTGAAACTGCAGAAAAACGAAGTGGCAAGTCGAAAAAATTAGTGAATACAGCCGTAAACTCTGAAAAGGGTAGTGAAACAAAATCACAAACCCTCATCGTTGGTTGAAATCACTTAGGAGTTTCAAAGTTCATTAGGCGTTACTGATGAACTTTGAAAGTCACAAGCCGAACATCACTCCCCATAATGCGAAGCGTCGATTGCAATGGTGCAGAGCTCACCATCATTGTACTGCGGACATGTAAGAAAATGTTCTTTGGAGTAATGAACCGCGCTTCACAACCTGGCAATCCGACGGTCGCATCTGGGTTTGCCGGATGCCCAGCAAGCGCTTCTTAAGTGACTGCATTGCGCCAAATATAAAGTTTGGTGGTGGCAGAATGATGGTGTGAGGATGTTTTTTAATGATTTGACCCGGGTTCCTTAGTTCCTGCGATTAGAAACATGAAATCTGAGACGTTTGTGAACATTCTGAACAATTCTGCTCTCCCAATAAGTACGGTAATACACTCTTAGACAAAAAAAAACGACGCACCAAGAAGATAAAGCAAATTGGACACAAATTGATATGCATACAAGTTTCAACGGAAAATGAAAAATTTTATATTTTGGCTGCCAATGAAATGAACGGTTGTGGCTACAGCGCATCTGATCTGCGCAGCTGGCAGGATATTTAAGAGGAGAAATTACGATTCCAGGTCATACTACAAATTCTTCATGAATTTCATTCCGTGTACTCTGGTAGACAGTAACTATGCGTCGCATACAGGTGTGTGAAAGATATGCGCAGGTATCAGAATTTGAGAGAGGTCGTGTAGTTGGGCTCAAAGAAGCCGGTTGGTCTTATTAGCGAATAGCATCGACGTTTGAGCTTTCATTCATAAATATTTATTAATCGTAAGAAGTATACTGCCTTTTATTTCATAATAAATTCTAAAAGGAAAAAAGAAGACAACTTACCTATAATAAGGAGTTGAATGACATGGCATTAGAAAAAGAACACTTGAATTTTCAGTTACTAAATCAGCTAAACGTAAAGCTGCATCTACAGACCCTCTTTGATGAAATAAACCCATATAAATAGATAGTGGAATATTAACTAGTAGATTTGTTGCTATCAAAATAACATTACAAGTCTTATTCACTTCAAATCCAAAAACCCGTAGTTTGTTAACTGATATTCTATACATAACAACACTTGAAGTCATTAAAGCGATATGCATGATAGGAAGAAGGAAACGAAATTCCTTGTGGCTTGGTATGCTGAAAAAAAAAAGTGCATGTACGGTATAAAACATTCAAAATGTAATTAAAAGAATCTATTAATGTATATATAAATATGTGAAGATTATGAAAAAAAGCAATTGAAATTGTTTATATACTCAAAAGTACATTCAAAATATAAGAAATAAGCAATAAAATTAAAAATTAATTTAAATATATATATTCATATTTTTAAAATAAAACATGATATAGATTCTTCTTTAAGCTAAGAACAACTATATTCTTTGGTAACCTTTCATCCAAAGGCAATCTTTTATACATACATTAAAAGACAGTTTTATTACTGAAAATGCTTATAAACTAAGAATTTCTTTATTAATTAAAGTCAGCAAATATATCTGAAATATAAATACTCTTAGCAATACAATTAAACCTAGATACTTTGTTTTATTAGAAAGTCGTTTAATTTCTAAAATTTGCGACTCGACTCTGACTGCCGCACCGAAGGGTACAGATTCGAATCCCGGAGCAAACATGGATGTAAATTGTCTGCCGTTTCAGAAGGCAACGATGGCCGCCTGTTATGTGTCTCCATAATAAAATTATTACTGCCCTTAGTAACGGCCACCATTAAAAAAAATTTCTAAAATTTTGGCACACTCAGAACTTTCTCTGAAAAGTAACAAAAGTATACGATTGCAGCAATTCATAAAAACACTCTAGGCATATGAAAAGAAACTGCAGAGTTATATATAACACCATTTAAATCAAATCCTTAAGTTTAAAAATTTGTGTAAAAATACTTCATGTAATAATCAGACCTTCATGGTCAGATAGCTACTTGTATTGTTAAGTAACTACTATTACACATAATATTTCACTGGAGTAGTTACTCAAGAAAAACTGAAAAAAAAACTGAACTTATCTTGATTTCCTGTGTGAAATAATCAAGTTTCTGTTTCTTGAGACCTTCACAATTGCTAAAATATAATGATTTCTATGCTTCAAAGTAGAGGATTAGGACATAACTGAGCATAAGAAGGTGATCACATATCAAGATTTGAAACGAAAAATAAGCTAGAATCAATGTAAGGTACAATGAACCATTCAAAATCTTTGTCCTTGATATCTTTGTCACCCTAACATCCACTTTCAATGATACTGTAACGATAAATTGAAAATGATGCAATAGTATGCAATATTCCTTCCATGAATTAAATGAGATCAAGGGGCTGTATGCAAAGGGCTGGTCAGCCCAGACAGTCATTATAGTCAGTGGACATTCAATTTACTTGATTTTAAACAAAAAATTAACCACCTGAAAATCACAATACCCATCAATCAAACACGGAGCAATTGGAAGAAACCATCAGAAAGAGATCTAACAAAAAAAAAATGGCATGCTCAAAGCAAAAAATAGTTACAGTTTCACAGGCAAAAAAGCTAAGATTCAAGCTCATGTTAATACTACACTCACGTTTGTGAAAATTGCAACACCAAGAAGGAATCGTCATAATTGAATGCAATTTAATACACAGTTGAGTGGTAGTGGTACAAATAAATGATTAAATGTTCAAAGCAAACAAACAAGAACAAGAGATCAGAATCAGTATTTTGTGTGGCCACCACGCGCCGCAATAAGTGCTGCTACACGACGTGGCATGGAGTCAAACAAAGTTTGAATGTCTGACTGAGGAAGAGCATTCCATATCGTTTGTACGCGTACCCAAAGTTCGTCTGCAGACGCAACAGGACGAGGATCACGAGCAAGACGCCGACCAATGACATCCCACACATGTTCAATTGGCGACATATCCGGGGAACACGCAGGCCAAGGAAGAAGCTGTACCTGCTGCGCTGCAAAGAAGGATTTAACAATCCGAGCAGTATGAGGGCGGGCATTGTCCTGTTGAAATACAGCGCCTGGCAAGCTTTGAAGGAAGGGAACAGCTTCGGGCTGTAGAACTTCACGGATATACCGGTTGCTGTTCAGATTGCCCACAATTCGTAGCAATTGAGATCGTCTATGATATGCTATGGCGCCCCAGACCATAACTCCGGGTGTTCGTCCACTGTGGCGTTCGATAATGCACTCCGGAAGGTGGCGTTCACCGGCATAGCGTCTGACACGAATGCGGCCATCATGGTACCACAAATTAAAGCGGGATTCGTCAGAAAACACGACATGCTGCCAATCAGCACGCCAGTCTCTATGCTGATTGGCCCATTGTAGCCGCAGGCGGCGATGGTCGTGCGTTAGGGGGATCCTGTATAAAGGAGTCCGTGCGCGCAGTCCACACTGCAGCAGACGTCTACGAATTGATGAAGCACACAATGAAACACCTGTAGCTATTGACCACAGTGCTGCCAATTGTCTAGAGGAAGCTGTACGGTCCGTCCGCGCCATGCGGACCAGGTGTCTATCATCGCGAGCTGACGTCACATTTCGGGGTCCACTCCCGGATTTCCGAGTTGTCCGACACTCGTCCGTCCACTGCTTCCAAACGCGCATCACTGTGCTGCTGTTACGCTGCACACGAGAGGCTACTGCACGATACGACAATCCAGCTTCACGAAGGCCGATGATTCTCCCTCATTCAAACTCTGTAAGTTGTTCAAATCTCGCTCTCTTTCGTCGACGAGGCATAAGTACAGATTGAGTTAACGTTTACCACTAGCAGATAACCACCGATAACCATACACGCCTCGCTACAGCCGTCTATTTATTCGGATCCATCAGCCGTTCAGAGGGCGCTGCTCAGCATACTTATGCGCTACGGATTTGCAATTCTAATCATTTGCATATCATGCGCTACTTTGCATTTCCTGAAAATTTCAGCTCACTCGCGTAAGTCCTTCATGGTGTTGCAATTTTCACAAACGTGAGTGTAGATTGGATAACTACAGAAATGGCTGCTGTAGCAGAAATACTAAATCACGAATGATACTGAAATCCCTGAAAGACTTTTGGATCAAAAGTCAAATTATGCGTGAGTTCCATGAAAAATGCAAACATGTGAGCTCAATGATCAGCAAGGCTTCACCTGCATACAAATGGATGACAAGTTTGAAAACAGAGATACTGAATGTTAGATTCATCGACCTTACTCTTTGGATTTATATCCATGTGAATATGCTTGTTTTTAGCAATTAAGAAGGCAAGTAGTCATCTTAATGCCAATTCTTTGTACACATCCAGAAATTCAAGACTAACAATTAAGGATGGATTAGTTAGAATGCTGCTACTGCAATGCAAATGCTATAATAATGTAAAAAAGAACTACATGAAGCAGCAATTTCAAGAACATTAAAGTAACTTCCTCGAAATATAAGTAGCTTCAAGTAGAGAACGCAGTTTAAAATATGAAATAGTTCGTCAGTCTATGCATCAGTGCACATGCATGAATGTTCGCAGCATAGTGTACAGACAGAAAGGTAATTGGTTTAATTAGTTTAACTGGTTTAATCGCCAAATAATTTCAATATTTGCATCATTCTGGAGATTAGAAAATAGTTTTCTAAACGAAATTTATTCTCAGTCACTGAGATAACTTTCCAACTTTAGTTAACTATTCCAAAATTGATCGTCTTCTCCAGTATCTTTTAACATCACACGACAGATAGACCTCCATATTGGTCTGATGAGAAAACGGAAATTAAGACGCTATTTGAGATGTATGCAAATGCTTACGTCTTCGAAACTGCACATGTTACAATCAATCTAAATACCTCAATAGGTAGATGAAAGAGCACATTGGCAAACAAAAAATTTAAAAATTGGACAAAGAGTATTGCATACTAACGCATCGAAAATAGCGAATTTTTGGTGATATCAAAGCTCTGTGTGCATGCGCGACCGCGCGTGAGTGGCAAGTTCGTCTGGTACACAGTCGCGCATAGACAATCAATGTGAAAGAACAAGGCCTTTGCACTGGGATTGTTACCTCACAAGTAACGGGTAAAGGAAAGAATGCACTCGCACATAGTTAATGCTGTATAAATCAGAAATCAGACTGCTCTGTTTGTTAAAAATCCTGTTTTCCCAATATCGACATGAATAGTATATTAAATGAGTATGTTTCCTTTTATATTGTCGAATTTAAAGCATTTAATGAAGTATTTCCTAATGAATTACTATAAATTCGTTTTTAATTTTAGGTTTCCTTTAAATAATTAGCATTTGTTGCAAAACATGCACTTCATAAACAAATCTATAATTCGTAAAAAAATTTATTGAAACAACTTGACACTTGTTTCCATTCATATGATATTTATTCAAAACATTACAGTTTTTCAGCATAATAAATAGTAACTAGACTTAATAAGATATAATATAATTTTGCAATTCTGAACTTTGAGTACTACCTTCAAAAACACCACATAATTAGATCAATCAAGAATAACACCTAATCATACTCTAAAAAACATACTACAAAATTATTTTCAAATCTTTTAGGTGTTTCAGTACCATCCAGAATCTGAATTGATTACACGTCCAAAAAATTATAAGCATGGAGACAAATAGAATATAAAATAGCGAAGAAAATATAGATATGTGAGAGATGAGGAATATCTTTCTTTTCACAAATAAGATTTGAAATTTGTTCTATAATGAATGCTACAGTTTCCTTTTATCATTATCATCTTTATTAACAGTTTTGAATACAGAAAAATAAAAGATGTTTTTATAACATTTAAAAACAAATCTTTGTTTTGTAGCTTAGAAGTATTTAACAACACATCTAAAATTTTATAAAAACTATTTACATCATTTATTACTAGTTGCTTATAGATTTTTTTTTAAATTCTGCGTTGCCAATAAGAACACTATAGATTTATATTATTATAGTTTTATGCTACAATAATACAGAAGCTTGGATAATTGATGCAAAGTGATTGTCAATAATAAAATGAGGACCTTATCTTCTTTGAAAATAATAACCCAAGTGTTTGGAAGCTTCTTAGAAACTTTATGCACAAATACAAATTGAAATTGCGTAAAAATATTTTTTCTTATCATAAATTGTTTTACTTGTAAGACAAGTGAAAAGTGTAACTTCTTTTAACTGTCTCTGCTCTCATCTGCATTTTCTCTAGAAGCTGAGGATTTACTTAATAAATAGTTTGGGCAGTTATCCCTTCGAAACCTTGGATGAGCCAAATTTATTTTCCTAGAATTTCCTTAGGTTTACATTCAGGAATAAATTTACGGAACTGGAAAATGCTATATAGCTGAATTCGGGGATATATACTGATTATCCTGATATTATGAAAAGTTTCTGAATATTCGTGAAACATTTATGAGTTTTTTCTTGCATATTATTAACCAAAATGTTATACTTTCACTAAGAACATATTTCATTACAGATTTAAATAAATGCTCTTGCATTGATAGCTGATTCGCACACAATTAATTTCAGATTTTATTGAATTCAAAATATTACAGAAATTTAATAATATCAAGCATGGAATAATGGCTATTTTTTAGTGTCCAGAGATACATAATTTTTTAAAACACATGAATCAGAATATTGTTACGAAATGCCCAGCTACGAAAATATAGCTCCTTCGCAAAGCGCGGTTAGGATTGCTAGAAAGTGACAAGGAAAGGCGGGGTTGCCAGATTTGGAACGAAATCCCCCATTTGGTGACAAAACTGGGGATGAGCCATAGGCGGAGCGAGAACATTCTAGAACGAATTCTTACCGGTTTTCCCCAGAATGTTCTCAAAAGTAGGTCAAAAGCTGCATATATCCTGCCTGTACGCAGAGATAGTTGTATATCTTGAGAATAGTAATATCTACAGAATGTTGAGTTCAGTAGTAGCATCTTAGTTCAGAGATTAGCTCGAGAGCGATCGACCGAGTCGGGAGCTGTAGTATGGAGTTTTGCCGTGAAGCTGTCTTTACCGTTATAGCCTGAAGGCTTTGTTGCTGATTGTTTCACCATGTTTGTCGTAGTTTTTCGACGATTGTAACGCATCTTTGGAACTGCCCTATGTAATACTGACAAATAAATTGTGTTTTGATCCTTCACCAAGTGTTGTCATCGCTCACTCCAAATGAACGAATCCTCAGAAGGCAACAATATCTGTTATATTATGTTTTTAAAACAAAAATTTCTAAAAGATAAAAAACTGACAATTTTATAAAAAAAAATATTACGTACTTAAGAACGTTTTCAGGGATTGAAATTCTGCCAGTGAAACCATTTCTTGTACATAAAATTCAATTTTGGATATAAAAAGGAAGTCCAACTTTTCAGTATTTGTGTAATTTTCTGAGCAATGACATACACCACAAGTATAAAAAATTCTTAGAAGATTATTTGAGAAACCAAAGAAAATACCTATAAATCGTTGATAAACATGCATACACTATATAAAATGTCACGCTGTAACTACAAGCATACGGTATCGGCACGAGGTCGGTTTGTTATGTCGACAAGTTCCCCTGCTAGTAACGTCACTCGCAGCAGAAGGGAGGCCTTGTTCTTTCAGTGATGACGGTTCGGATGGTGTTTGCTGTATTTTGAGTCAGTGTGTTCGGGTGGTGTTCGTAGTATTTTATTTTATTTAGCAAAAAATAATCAATAACGAGTTTGAAAAAACACGAAAAATTAAGGCGATCGAAGCAAAGCGAGGCAGAACGAATCAAACGATACAACAATATGCAACAAACAAAAGAGGAACGAAAAAAACGTTTTCAAAAAGAATGTAACAGGCGATACTATGAGAAAACTAAATCCAAATCATTTACACTCTGTAATTACTTTGTTGTGGAGATATGAGCATCAACTTCGTGTAACACAATAACACCTGTCAGTTTGTTTTATTTGTTCTATAACACCGTCTCATTTCTATTCATAATCCTATGCATTAAACACCAGCAATTCTTTAAACTAAAACAGACAGACTACCAGAGCTGTAGTTAGAGTTTTTAGTGTTTGGAGATAACTGAAGATCTAACGCCCCTTCTGTTTGCCAAGAGTGGAAAACATTTCATTCTAAGGAACTGTAACATCAGTTTGGCGCCCACTGATGCTGCGCCCAGGAAAAAATGTTCTCTTTGCTCCCTCTAGCAACGCCCCTGGAGCCTACTGTCAATTTTTTGATCTCCCATTACTGTGTTTCTCTTTCAGACTGTGTCAAATTATACGCGGATTATCAAGGAAATTCAGTTTATAGTCAAAAAGATAATTTTAAATTGATTCAAGAACTCTAGGCATGCCTAGTAGCTGCCGAGACTTACATACATTCTTTTGTTCTTTTAATTACTTTTATGTTAAACAAATTACAGATTGAATTTACGTTTGAAAAGTATTTCCTCTTTATATATAAAAAAGAATTCTAATAATCATTCTCACTCTTATTGGTTACAAAAAGTACAGGGTTCAATAACTTTAAAAAATAGATATATAAAAATAAGTGTGCAATACTAAAAAATGTGACATTTTAACAATAGTATTACTTTTAACATATCTTACTTTATGGAAACCACGCTTGAAGTTAAAACAGTCAAGTAACGAAAGACAAAGAGCAAACGTTTAATGACACACATCTTTCAACTTTCTGCAGACAGTAAATTATTAAATAACTTTTATTTAAATGGAAAAGAACAAAGCTGTTTTAAAATTAGCTGAAATCACACAGCATTATTATTTTGCAGCTAAAAGTATTCTGAAAACATTGCTTTACATCCTACATTACAGTAAAAAATATTAAAAATTTTTAAAATGAATATTTATACTGTTTAAACTGTTATTATATTACCCTATACTGTTATTACCCCTTTATTTAGAAGAATTACTTACTAATTATACTTACCTAAATACAATTAATATCCAAAAGATTAAATAATAGAATGACTTTAACTGTGGTAAGTTAAATCCTATTACAAATGGCACGATATGAACACCTAAAACAGTAGGCAAACCAACTGCAAAATTCCACAAGATGTTATGGCTTCCATAAAATGAACCAATGTCGAAGGTCCAGTTAAATAAAAAGAAATTACACGGTGTAAAAATCCAGTACCCATAACACCATCTGTCTGCAATCAATAGACCAAGCAAAAGCACCAATCTGTAAAAATTTAAAAGCAAACTGAAGATAAATGGCACAAGTGAAGAACATACTTTATACTCGTATTTTTAGTTGATAAATATCATTTGAAATAAGAAACTTTAAACTGTAATCATAAAACACTGTATATACCACAGGTGGCCATCTTTTTTGCACAAAATATCTACTTTGTTCTAAAACAATACAACACGATCGTCCAGTTGTCATGGGCACATTTTAAAGAGGGCGAGAGGTGTGTAAAGTAGTTAATATGTTAAATTATAATTATATACGTATTTTATATTATAAAACAAACAGTTTATGGACTAAAATTTAACATCCAGATAAATTTAAACAACATAATTATTGATTTACAATGTCAGCGAAAACTTAAAGAGAAAGAAAAGAGACGTATTTTATTATTTTTAATTAATGAGAATATTGAATTTATATGTCTTTAACCAGGGAATCATAATTAGGTGCATATACTGTCAAAGATAATACTAAAGAGTCCTTCAGTATGTGTATCAGTCAACAAAGAACGTTGTTTAGTCTTCGTTAACTTGAAGTAGGAAAATGCCGATTCACAGAAGAAACAAATCCGAACCAAGAAATAACTATTTTTCCACACATAGCATCTCACCAGCCTAATTTCAAGAGGTCTTACGAGCAAGCGGTAAAGTTACTAAACATTAGTAGTTCAACCCGAGTTTCAGATCCAAAAGATATCC